>JAECUM010008539.1:0-70121 GCA_016617855.1 Megalonaias nervosa | reverse complement strand
TGGTTTCACATTTTTATGTACTTAACATCATTAAAGTATATAATATCAGTAATGTATCCTAATCATTTGTAAATGTGACCATGGAGAGCAAAGGAAGTAAGCGAAAGGTGTACTCAGTGACTGAAAAGCTGTGCATCATAGATATGGTTCATAATGGCG
Organism: Megalonaias nervosa; assembly: GCA_016617855.1. Lineage (NCBI taxonomy): Eukaryota > Metazoa > Mollusca > Bivalvia > Unionida > Unionidae > Megalonaias > Megalonaias nervosa. Next base: position 69,962 of record JAECUM010008539.1, on the reverse strand, counting down.
AAGCGAGATCCAACATTTGCAATGAACTAAAAATTACTGAGTTGACGTTTAGAGGTTGGCTTAAGGATGAGCAGAAACTTCGGGTTTACTTACATGATGTTCATTCAGATGATGGGATTAAAACGAAAACGAGCACGGACTGCAAACGATGCCGAATTAGATGATGCTGTGTACGCATGGTTCACACAGCAATGTGAACAAAGTGTTCCCATCTCTGGAACAATTCTCAAGGCCGAAGCAGAAAAAATTGTAAAAAGTATGGAGAATGAATCTCATTTTAGGGCAAGCCATGGATGGCTTTGGAGATTCCAGTGCCGACATGGAATTAAACAAAATTCATTGTCGGGAGAGAGATACGCTCAGCGAATCAGGAAGCCGCATGTAATTATCCATACCAGCTCAGAGAGATAATCATCCATGAACAATACACAGAGGCTGCAGAGAAATCAAAGAGTAACACAAAAAAATTAAGATTTTTTCAAAATGCGAAGTGATATTTGTCAAACGTGTCACAAACTGCAAGTTTTATCGTGTTCTAATTTATGTTGTTTTAAATTTGTAGACCCATTAAATTCATGTTGGTAATGGTTAACCCTTGTGAATTTTTTATTTTTTTTTCATTTTACTTCTACCGCAATCAAATCTACCTATCGTTCGATCGACATTGTTTTTTTTAAATGAGTGTCGATCTTTTGTATAAAAAAAAGCCTACTTTGGATCAAACAATAAAACTAGAATGTATCCAATTCAGCACAAAAATTAGTGACGTAGTACACAATGTGTGAAGTCGTACATGTGTTAAGCGAACGGAAACCATGTGGAATAATATTTTGATGATCTCCTCAATATACCGTAAGTTATCTTGAAATAATGTTACTCTGTGAGGAAAAAAGTAAACAAAGTACACTGCTTTGAAGAGATTTATTCACAGTTAATCTTAGCTCGATTCTTAATTGAGTATTCAACACTGTAACATGCCAGCCCACCCCACCCACCCTTTTGCCTCTACGTTGATCCCTTTGTTAGTTTTGTTGTTTGCTATAGGTCCCTCAATAACTCAAGCCCTCGCTTATAATGCGGTCGATGTTTTTGGACCCCGTTGTGCGCGAGTTATCGAGGGAGTGGTGTATTACTAAATCATGTTATCAGAGGAAACATTGAAACTGATTTTTACATCAATGAAGATAACATTGGATACCTATTTCTGGATTTATTAATGAAATGGTACAGTGCAAAAAAGATTTGTTCCCATTTGAGATTACCATATTTTGTTTTGTATAACACACCCTGATTTTTGACTCAGAATGAGAGAAAGATGCAAAGTTATGCAATATAATGATCTTGTGATATAATACATTTTAAAATTTTGTTAATTTAAGTTTATTTTCATAGTGTAACAACAGTCAGCCAAATAAAACTTAATAAATTGAAAATTTAGCGGTACCTAGACAAAACAAAGTGACTATGGGTATGTTTAGCATATCAAAGCTTTAGCCAGTCACGTTGAAAGACCATGCTGAGTCAACCTTTATAAACACCACTGTCAGTTTAATATTGCTCACTATTGTAACAAAGAACCAAGCTTATTTTCCAAAGAAAAGGAAATAAATTGCAAAGGACAAGGTTTGATAAGAGCCGATTTTGGTCCCCAAATTCTTATGCAACTTGTATAGATAAGAGAGGTCCCATTCTCTTCCCAAACTATGTATTTAATTTTTATCCAGGATAGCTTTTAATAATGAAAATAGCCATATGTTGCTATAAATATAAGTAAAAATCAAAACCAGTGATCAAAACAGCCTTGTGTATGCATTGGTGGGAGAAAGCTGACATACTTTTTTTATTGCTAGTTCGATAAAATTATTCCTTATATTGACCAATGATCACAAAATTTGATTAATTTTAATGATTTGTATGAGATGTAGAGAGATAAGAGTACATTAGCTGTAAGACATTAGGCTCACAATGCATTTGCATTTTCTTTTTGTACAGTTTTGTTACAGATCAGAGATATCAAATTTGGTATATTCATTGTGAAGACGATGAATGGACAGGGGCCTGTTTCTTATTTTTATGATGTGGGCCTCCAAAATGAAGGGAAGGAAACTAAAACAACAACAGCAGACAGATTATTACAAATGTAGTTGTTCCACTCTGTACCCCCCTACCTTCCTTATCCCACCAATATTTTATAAATGTCATTACTGTCACTGAACCCATTAGAAGTCATAAAAAAATATGGCTCTCAGTTACTTTGAAACAAACATTCTTGCTCTGATTTATAGAAGTAAAAGAACCTATTATATCTATTGTATTAGTTGTAAAAATATTCTTGAGGTAAAAAGAAAAAAATATACAGGCTTGAAAAAACCCAAAAAAACCTACCCTCCCAGAATATTAAACATAAAATCCAGCCTTGAATAAAAGTACACCAATTGTTTAATGTTCAGTTTGATAATGAAACAATGAAATAAGGTCTGATCAATGTAAAAAAATGCTTTGATTGTGAATCCATTCCAAAAAAGAATTTATAACACTCACACATGGGCACACACCCTCAGACATGACATTGAGCTGGTTGATCATCTGCGTTTTTTTTTATAAAAGGAGCTGCATACTCGATAAGTACCATTTATACACAATTTTAGGCTGGCAATATGTCTATTAATTTATCATACAATTTGAAATAATGCAGCAACTATGGTTGACAATGTTGCCCAGTACTGACAAGAATTCAGTTTGCATGTGTGCATACTCACACAGACATATGCAACACACATGTACAACTCAAGTTCAAAACAAAAATATCTACAAGACGTTCAGAATGCAGCAGCTGAACACTGGCAAAATGCTAAAGACATGCAACATTTTTATTGTTGTGTTCGTTCACATAGCTTTTCTCTCACCCTCCCCGCCATCACAGATGCTCTTGGTCACCTGTTGATGGAAATTATCTTTGTGTGTGATAATGCCAATTTATGCATAGCCATAGCTCTTTGATGATGTATTGAGAAGCATACAGAACAATAAAATCCCCTCATAACAACTACCATAATGACTTTAAGTCATGGAAAAATAATGGGTTTTTTTTAGTGTCCCAAGATTTATATTCATTTACAAATTATAGCATTTTCAGTGTCCCAACACTTATAGATGTAAAAAAAGGATAAAATTGGCAAGATCGCCATATTGCACATGGCAGTGGCTAGCTCTTGTTCATTTACTACATAAGTAAACTGTTGTAAAGTATTGTGATTGTTTTTTGTTATTATTCTGCCATGTGCATGTTTTCCAATTTTTCCAACATGAAATAAATTAATGTAAAAACTTCAATAATGCACAGGGCACTTAGAGTTTACTGTGTGACAGTTGTTATGTATACTTAATTTAATTGTTTGTTTGTTAGTTTTAAATTTTTTTAAATTCCATTACATGCTATTGTAATGTAACATTGTTTACTGGATTTGACATTGTCCAGAATTGATTTTTTATTTTTATTTTTATAAACAACTAATAATAGAAACATTGTATCTAGTTCTTGACCTTGTTCCAAAATCAGTGACAGTTTTGGTAAACAACTTTTTTATATATTTTTTTTATCTTTCTCAGAGTAAGAATCATTAAGTTGAGTCAGTGTCATACCTGGACTACGTGACAAGTAGCATATATCAGTTTGTAACAAACTTCTATTTTTTCCAGAAGAAGGAACTTTTGACCCTCATCCAGGAATCTGTTTTGCATCTTAATTAGTCATATAACTGTTATTTTGATAAAGGTTTATTCAGTGGGGCTTAAAACACTTGACACGTTAAGTTGTTGTGACCAGTTTGGGTTGAATTTTTATTTTCTTCAAATTATGAATTCAGGTGATTATTTTCCCTGGAAATACAAAAGTGCTGACAAAATTCTTGGATAAAAATATTTATTGGATTTTATACTGAATTCAAAGCTGGAATAATATTTTCTGTGATTCAACAAGAAACTCTTGATACAACAGCACTTTGCTGACCACAACAGACGTCATCGCCTTCAATTTCGGATTTCATCAGGAATCAAACTCAGTTTCATTCAGGACTTTTTATTACTAGGACTTCTATTTTTTAATTCTTGGATTATTTTTGGATTTAATTTGTAAAACTGTAAGTTCTTTTGTCTTAATTTTTCACTTTGTATTCTAGGGAAATAAATTATTTGTTAAATTTTACAAAGCTTGTTGTCTTCACTCTTTTCTGTTACTTATTTTAAGAGCATAGACTCATAACACAGTACTTGCACAGTGCAATTTGTATATCCTTGTTTATTTCCCAAAATACTAGATGCTGATTTTGCTTTATTGATCACTTTTACCAATCTCATTCTTCCAAATCACATTTAAACAAGACATCCATTTACTATTTTACCATTTTTCTGAGGTATAAGCGATCCAACAAAGTGATGTTAATCATATGAAATGCCACACATCTTTAATTATACAAGGTGCATAACCAGCATAAAGTATATTCACATAACTGATAATCATTGATAAATTTTACATTTACACCATCAGTCTCAATACACAAAATATTAATTTCTATTATAAACAATTGTTGAGGTTTCTTATGGTAAAATATATATCCAAAGCTTTGATTATCTTCTTTTTTTGTTCTGTATTTTTGTCTCTTGAAAAATACAACAGATTAGAGACACATCATTGCATTAAAAGTAAACACATTTGACAATAATCCCTTCCAAATATTTCTTATAAAACTGTTGCAGTAAATAGTTTGTGTTGTAATGTGCTGGTAGCCTACTGATCGAGTAGGTTTATTTTAAGTCCAGTTTATGGATGATAATGTAAAGCTAGGTACTTAAATAATAATTCATGAAATTGAAACAACTTAACAAATATACTAATGAATAGTGCCTTTTTTTTACTGGATTCAGTGGCGATTTAATAAATTTAATGTGTGTGATATTACGATCGTATTTGCCTGAGTACCCATATATTTGAAACCACAGAGGAATAGAAATAAATAATAAATGCAACTTAATATGATCAGGTAGTGGAAGAATACGCAGAAATTTTATTACTTAGCATCATTCAATTTTAACAGACCATTTAAGTTAGAAATAGCATCATTGGCTGCTGCTTTTTTTTTTATTGCTGTGAACCTTTTTCTTCAATGTGCCTCTTTAATATTTTGCCACTCTTATCCAGATATTCTGATTTCACTAAAGAATGCCTGATTTACACTAAAGAATGCATTGATTTACACTAAAGAATGCATTGATTTACACTAAAGAATGCATTGATTTACACTAAAGAATGTCAGATTTACCCTAAAGAATGTCAGATTTACACTAAAAAATGTCTGATTTACACTAAAGAATGCCTGATTTACACTAAAGAATGCATTGATTTACACTAAAGAATGCCTGACTTACACTAAAGAATGCCTGATTTACACTAAAGAATGTATTGATTTACACTAAAGAATACATTGATTTACACTAAAGAATGCCTGATTTACCGGACTTACACTAAAGAATGTCTGATTTACACTAAAGAATGCCTGATTTACACTAAAGAATGCAATGATTTACACTAAAGAATGCACTGATTTACACTAAAGAACTATTTACACTAAAGAATGCCTGATTTACAGTAAAGAATGCAATGATTTACACTAAAGAATGTTGTAAGATTTACACTAAAGAATGTATTGATTTACACTTGAGAATGTTTTGATTTACACTAAAGAATGCATTGATTTACACTAAAGAATGCCTGATTTGCACAAAAGAATGCTTGATTTACACTAAAGATATACTAAAGAATGCCTGATTTACACTAAAGAATGCATTGATTTACACTAAAGAATGCCTGATTTACACTAAAGAATGCATAATTTAACAGATTTACTCTAAAGAATGTCTGATTTACACTAAAAAATGCATTGATTTACACTAAAGAATGCCTGATTTACACTAAAGAATGCATTGATTTACACTAAAGCTTGCCTCATTTACGCTAAAGAATGTCTGATTTACACTAAAGAATGCCTCATTTACACTAAAGAATGTCTGATTTACACTAAAGAATGCCTGATTAAGAATGTCTGATTTACACTAAAAAGAATGCCTGATTTATACTAAAGAATGCTTGATTTAGACTAAAGAATGCCTGATTTACACTAGAGAATGTCTGATTTACACTAAAGAATGCCTGATTTACACTAAAGAATGCATTGATTTACACTTAAGCTTGCCTCATTTACGCTAAAGACTGTCTGATTTACACTAAAGAATGCCTCATTTACACTAAAGAATGCCTGATTTACACTAAAGAATGCCTGATTAAGAATGCCTGATTTACACTAAAGAATGCTTGATTTACACTAAAGAATGCATTGATTTACACTAAAAAATGCCTGATTTACACTAAAGAATGCATTGATTTACACTAGAGAATGTCTGATTTACACTAAGGAATGCCTGATTTACATTAAAGAATGCCTGATTTACACTGAAGAATGCCTGATTTACACTAAAGAATGCCTGATTTACACTAAAGAATGCATTGATTTACACTGAAGAATGCCTAATTTGCACTAAAGAATGTCTGATTTACACTAAAGAATGCCTCCAAATGCAACCAGAAACAGAAAAAGAAAAAAATACAATTATCCTTTCAAGTAGGACTTGACATTTGAACATCAATTTTGTTTCGAGGAACATAAAGTGACATATTTTGTCATTGTGAAGTGATACCCTAACATTGTATGGCAATGAAAATGGCACAGGGTCAAAGTTATGCTTTTCGCCATAATTTTTCTGCTCCTTAACAATGAGCGCAAGTGAAAACATGTATAAAATTTGCATAAATGTTAGATGTTTGATGGTTACAGAAAGTATCTTCAAACTTGTTCTCAACATGTGCTGTTACTTTTTGAGGCTTCAAAGAGGCTGAAATCTGGCAAAATTTTAGTTTTTGATTGAACATAGGACTATTTCAGAACAAAATTAACTTAATTTCATTCTGTTTCATTATATCATGTGTATATATGTTGTAGTTGCTATACTGTGGATATGGCATAATGATAATAAATACTCTTATAAACACTATAATTTTTTGCTAATTTGGGGGTCAGAATCAGCCCTTCTTGGACCTTGTCCTTTACCTAGACAGATGCAGTATAACTCTGTTTAGCATATCACAGCTTAACCAGTGCTGATTACCATGAAAAGACCAAAAAAGAACCAAGTTTATTTTTCAAAGAAGAAAAAAATGTTTTCTGACTTTATACATTAATTGATTATTTTGTTTCCCAGCGTGTTATTGTTACCATAACAGACTAACCCTTGTCACAAAAAAGATGTCCCCTAAATGTGCCTCTGAGGAGAAACTTAACACTGTTTGAATTCAAAATATTATATTTCAATTCAACCAAGAACAAATGAAGAAAAATGTATTTGATCCACAGTTATGGAATACTCAACATTTATGGTACAGGCAATCATCATATGGTTCAGGTAATCATCATATTCCGCTGCAATGAGGTATTTTGAACATCTTTAGAACAACATGGTACCAATCATCATGTATATGTATTTCCTGTCATGGCACAGAACAATATGCTACACAATGATGTTAAATGAGTTTATTAACATAAGCAATCAAATAACAAGACTTTCAAGGTTTGTAAGCATTATTTATTTCTTTAATAAGGCTAGTACCGATAAACAATCCAGTAACAATGCAACATGCAGTGGTTTTAATATTTCACAAAGAGTGAATTTGATACATGTAGGCAGCTATAGTGCCATCATCCTTCTGTCAGACTGACTTGGAGAAAAAAAACTTTTTTTAGTTCTTGTTTAAAATGCTTACTCAACTGAAAATAAGAAAAGTGGGTGAAAAAGTTTATGCATTATATATAGCTAAATACAGGAGAATGGGTATGCTATAGACAACAGTGTATTATCAGTAAATATATGTACAACAGTATTTTAGACAACATGCTAATCAGCACATCAAACAGTAAAGGAATCCATGCCAAAACAAACATTGTTTTATGTTTTGGAATTATGCATTTTGTATTTTGCTAAATTTACATACTTTATGGAGTTTTACTATGATCTGCAGCATATTATCACAAAAAATATGCAAGAATCTCAACTCATATTTTGCACAGTTTACTCACATATTTATCACTATGTGAGCATTACAATTAACAACTCAATGACTATATTAAGTCTTATTGCTCATTCTGGATATAACGAAGTTCAGAAATAATTTTGAGTACAAATGAATGGAAGATAGTATTCACTTCAGTACAACAACTGGAAACAGCATAGACCCATATCATCTGTTGGAGAATGCAGTGGTAGATCTGGATCTATGGTTTACATTTGAAATCCAAAGTAGAACATACAGCATACACCCAGATTTACTGGGATTTTATACAACAACAGATCTGGATCTACAATGTTGCAGTTAGATCTGCAGACAAGAAGGTAAATAAGATGTAATTTGATAGATTTGCATGCTGAGCAATAATAAATTGATGCGAGTTTTAGATACCAACTACTGAGTTTGCCCGTAATAGAGGGATGTTTTTTAAAAATATCCATTATGAATTTGTTTATGATAGATTGATGTGAATTTCAGATACCAGCTTATGTGTTTGATTATGATAGATTAATGTGAATTTCAGATACCGGCTTATGAGTTTGCATTTGACGATGTCAATCCACCAGTTCATGCCTATGCTGTACTGAAGGTGTACAAAGCGTCAGGACCCAAGGGACAACGGGATCTAACATTTTTGGCCCGATGTTTTCTTAAATTGGTGCTCAACTTCACATGGTAGAATTGCACATTCACATAATTTTAATAGCTCTAGTGGTCAAAGACCAGAAGAGCTTATGTGATGTACTGTCGTTTATCCTTGTGTCCATTTGGACAGGTTATCAATACTCCTAAGCAACCTGCAGGACAGTCATAAAGTTTGAAACACATGCCAATTGTTCTACAACTTGCCAATTTCATAGCAACCAAACAGATGAGATGCTGCAACTGTTTTATTCATTGTTTTTGCATCTATTTCCGATTCTGTAATACAGTGAATTCAGTACAATTTCATTGGTATTTGACAGACTTCTAAAATACATCTTTAATACCAGTATTATAGTTGGATAAATTATGAATTTTTATGATATTCTTCATTTAGTAATTAATTTTTTTTAACAGTTCAACAGGCTGGTGAAAATTCTTCAAGCAAACAGGACACACTAATTATCAGAATGATTCTGATTTCTTAAATTTGATGCATGTCTTCTGAACAAAATTATTTTTTAAATATAGTTTAAATTACTTTTTTACAGAACAAAACTTTGATTGTAATGAACAGACTTAACAATTTCATTGAAATAATAATTGACTAATCTGTGCAGGGTAAATACACTGAAAAAATTAAACTTTCATAAAGTGAGTTCATTCTCTAAGTCATCAAATATGACAATTTATTTTGGAAAAAGCAATTATTAATAATGAAATCAGACATTAAAGAGAAATTGCATAAGTCACTCTGGAAACACAGTTTTATGGGATACTTAATCATCTTAGTTAAAAATATCCTGAATGCCACGTGACTGTAAGTTCTTACCCTTGTTTAACTAGTCAGCATTACAAATATTTTACTTTCATGTTTATGTTCTGCTGGAGATTTAAGATTGTTGACATGTTTTTGCCCATTTTGAAGCCACTGATATTCCTTACACATCTCAGGGGGTGATGCCATTTTGATGAACACAATAGACGTTGGCTGTAAAGCATATTACCTTTATTCTTCAGTAGTGTAATTAAGTGAATCAACAGCAAGCTTGCTTAACTAATTGTTCTGACACCCAGTCAAAAATTAAGTAACAGAAAGAAATGAAACTAACAGTTTAAGTAAACTCAACAAGCTGTTATTTCTCTGCAATACAGAATGAAAATTCCAGAAACACAATATTGGGAATTAAATTCCAAATAATCCTAAATGCCATATCACATGTCCAAAAGTGCAGAATGTTCAGAATGAATTCAGTAGTCTTGAATGTCTTGATGTGCCACAGTGATGCAATACAGAATGTCTTTGAATGGGTTCAAAATAATTTGAAAATAATATGTTAATCCAAAGTCAGTGAGCACTTAGTAGTTTCATTGAATAATTTAAATAATTCCTCTCAAATCACAACACAACTTTTAAAGGATTGCCACAGACTGATCTTAAAACGGGAATGAATTATTTGTTTATCAAATCCTCTATTTATACATTTTCACATGCCCTATAACATAGTAGAATGTGAAGAGTTCCAAAGAAAAATCTAGTCTAACTGTAAACAAGAATGATCTTTGACTCTTGCTATCTAAACAGGTTGTTTACAACTTGCAATCATGTACTGAAGCTGGCTATGTAAACATAATGTTTACAACTTACAACCATGGACAAAAATTAAGTACACAATATAAATTAAATATATTAGCTCTGATCAAGATGTAAACAAGCTCTGGGCCTTCATGTACATTGCATGAAAGTACAAATAAATCGGGGGCCCCGAGTGGCCGAGTGGTCTAAAGCGCTGTCCGTTACGGATCACTGCCATCTCACCTCTGTCTGCGTGGGTTCGAGTCTCGGATTCGGCCAATGTAGATATGTGAGAAAGCTTGCCAGTAGCTTCTCGTGGGTCGGTGGTTCTTTCCGGGGTTTTCCCGGGTTCTTCCTCCACCATTAATACTGGCCGCCATGTATAGCCTATCGTGTGCTGAAAAATGGCGTTAAGCCCTACAACAACAACAACAACAACAAATAAATCTTAGTTCACTGACTAAATGAGGTTTTGAGTACTGGTGAGTCTGTCTAAAATAAAACAGTACAAAATGTACCAGATTTAATCATTGCCCAAAGACCAATTCCCATCTAAAACACTGTATTTAAAATGATGCTGATCTAACCTACAAATTGACTGCCTAGGCATTGGTAATGAAAATTGTCTCGAGGCTAACTTTCCCAGAATATAATGGTTGCGCTGACATGGAATTTTAATTAAAACAAAATTGCTATAAAAATGTATAATGAAAATGGTGCTAGCTTGACATCTTTGAAATCTTATTATAACTAGTTTTCCTGAATGAATAATTTTTTTTTTTGAAAAGAGTTCTGCATTAAGTGACTTTTTATGACATGTAGGTAGTTATGAAGTAAAACAATTTGTATCTGTTATCCAACATGGTCACCATCTTGTGAATCTTATTGCCAGTTTCTCTTAATATTTGGTCATTTGGACATGAGATTTTTAACAAGATTTATTAAAATACAGATTAATTTATAATTGGTCTTGAAGGAAAACTGAGCCAGTATGACCTCCTTCTATATAGTGACTCCTGAATGAATAGCTGCATTAAGCTGGGGTTTTCTTTAAAATATTTCCTTCAGATAAAATTTTTGCTACATTTAATTCCAGTCTAACATCCATGCTGGATGCCAAATTACAAATTATCAGTATGTAGTTGTCACTGAACAGTCATAAGAATATCCAGCTGGTCCTGAATGAAAATGGTGCTGATCTGATCTCATTCATGACATGCGTATCAAAAACTTGTTCTCGCAGGTCTCAAGCATGACTTGTAATTTAGCTTTTTCTGAAAGAAAACACGCAGTATGTAATTGATCCTGAATGAAAACTTTGCAGATCTGATCACCAACATGTTCATGCACTTGTAAGTTTGAAAAACAGACCTACTTGACTTTGGGGTCAAGTCAAAAGTTACTGCTTGCTCTTTTGTACATACACAAATCAAATTTGTCCAGACCTTGTATAGTTTTATCAATAAAAAAAGGCCAGTTAGCACATTGACAAAGACTTTATGGTCAAAGATCTTGATGAAGTGTTTTTATTGATGATTGCTTTTGTGAACATGATCACACACATAGACCAGAAAAGCTTTTGGGATGGTCAGTTTTCTATTGACCATTGTCTGTCATCCATTGTCCATTAGCACCAGTTTGTTATCGCTGTTCCCCCTAAACTACTTGAGAATTGCCTTGAAACTTTTCTCACTCATTCATCCCAAGGTCTAGTTGCTCCTAAATGAAAATGGTGCTCCTCAGACATCCAGTGTGGCCACCAAAGTGGCCATCTTGAAAATCTTGTTACAACTACTCCCACTGAAAGGGATGATCATATACAAAATAGGGTTTTTACTAAACGATTTCTTATGATGTCTAGATGGTCAAAAATGGCAGTGGTAACAATCCAACATCCATTATGGCCACCAAGACATCTTGTATTGCTGTCTCTAAATGGAAATAGTGTTGATCTGAAATCCAAAATGACCACTATGTTGAAAAGTGTTTGCGGAGTTGGTGAGTGCTCCAGTGCACACAGTGCTTCAGTGACAAGATGACTGCATATGGGACCATCCATCTGTGTTTGTACTGACATAGTTGAATGAAATAACAGTTATTTACTGTACTTACATAAATAATTAACAGCTTCATCTGGCAGTGCAAGTCCACTTGAGTCAAAATACAACTATGTTGAGGTGTTGCCATTTATGTGACCCAGTGATTGCCAGGGCATGTTGATGAATCCAGATTGATGATGCCGGTTTCACATGTGCATGGCACCATTGATGCCCAAAAAAAGTTCATCTTGCATAAAAACACCACGAAAATGTTTGTGGATTTTTCCCATCACAAGTAAAACAAGATTGGTCATTCGGCGCTTGAGAAGCTTTGCTTCCATGAATGGCACGATTTTCTGCAACTTGATAATCAAAGACCTCTGCCTGATTGTATTTGATGACTCATGCCTGGTAATCAAAGGCCTCGTACATTTTTTGATGTTCCAACAGCCCCTAACACTGCAGCTTTTGTAACCTCTGGAGCACCTGCTGCCAACAGTTCTGGAATCACTGCAAGGAATGGAAATATTCTGCCAGTCTTGTATATTTGTGTCACCTCTGACTTGGATAATTTTAATGTTACTGAGGCATTATTGTGCTTGGCCACATTAAGCTGAGTGAGTTATGTCTGTGTCAACCACATAGGGACATTTCCACTTAATTTTGCCAGAGAAAGTTTTAGTGTGACCCCACAATTATATTGATTGTGCATTTTATTTTCACACGTTGATTTTCAGTTAGGCCATGTCTTTTTCATTACGACACAACCTCAGATCTGGATGTTACTTTGCAACTTTTGCTGGATTTCCTCTGGAAAATTTTGAATATAAGGCAGTCCCCTGTAGGGGATCCCACAGGGATTTCTTTCACATGAGTATAAATGCATATAAGGCAGTCCCCAGTAGAGGATTCCACAGGGATTTCTTTCACATGAGTGTAAATGCATATAAGGCAGTCCCCTGTAGAGGATCCCACAGGGATTTCTTTCACATGAGTATAAATGCATATAAGGCAGTCCCCTGTAGATGATCCCACAGGGATTTCTTTTACATGAGTATAAATGCATATAAGGCAGTCCCCAGTAGAGGATTCCACAGGGATTTCTTTCACATGAGTGTAAATGCATATAAGGCAGTCCCCTGTAGAGGATCCCACAGGGATTTCTTTCACATGAGTGTAAATGCATATAAGGCAGTCCCCTGTAGAGGATTCCACAGGGATTTCTTTCACATGAGTGTAAATGCATATAAGGCAGTCCCCTGTAGAGGACCCCACAGGGATTTCTTTCACATGAGTATAAATGCATATAAGGCAGTCCCCTGTAGAGGATCCCACAGGGATTTCTTTCACATAAGTATAAATGCATAATCTTTGGTTGTACTGACTTAATATTAGGGAAAGTTCATCCTTTCAATATAGCAGTCATTGTGCCCCTACTAGGTCATATAGGGGAGGTCACACTTGTCAGTTTTTCACTAGCTAAGAAGGGAGATTGAATAAAAAAATAGGGATATTGGGACCTAAAATTGGGAGGTTTTTTGCAACATTTTTTAAGCCGCATTTTCACTAAATATTGAACTGCTGGCAGTGTGGTTAGAGTGTCCGCCTTGGGTGCAGGAGGTCACAGGTTCAAACCCTGGCCGAGTCATACCAAAGACTTGAAAAATTGTACTAACAGCTATGTGTCTTCAGCATTATGCCCCAGTAGTAGATATCACTATAAATTGCCACACTACAGACATCGTAGCAATATGACTGAAAAATTGTTAAAGCTACATTAAAATCCAAATCACACACACACTAAATATTGACTGATCTTCTGGTTCCAATACACATGAAATTCTCAAAGGACATGCCATTTCTCCAATTGATGCTCCTGATTTTCCCCCAGGACATGCCCTCTTTTCATATTCTGGTCAGCTGTGGCCAAACTGCAGAACAGCTAAAGGTTAGTCTTAAGTAAACAACCAAGAAATCCAGAGTGACTAATTAACAGTTAATCCTCATCATTGCAAAGTATCTTCTGAAAAAGACTGGCCCTCTGGCTTAATTCTAAGAAACCATGTTCTATAGTGTGTGTTATATAAGTACCAGCAATTGATTGGCAAATAAATGATGCTTTATTGTGTTGTAACTAGCAGTGTCCAGATACGCAGTCTCAAGCTACGGTACATGTGGCAACTATTTTTCCCACGTTTTATTCCCACCTTATTTCCTTATTCTCTGCTTGAAAGACATTTAAGATTGTTTGCTATATAACACATTTATTCTGAATTAGTTTATTGAGGGCACATAGGCTGCATGGTATGTTTCTTCATTCCTTTTTCTTAATTAAATGATGTTAATTAACGTTTATATATCTATCTATCTATCTATCTATATATATATATATATATATATATATATATATATATATATATATATATATATATATATATGTATGGTACAGTAGTGCCAAGTGTTCACTTGTGTAAGTTTCTTTGGTGGGAATGGAGATACTACAGCGCATTTACAGTGATCATTCTTGGGATTGAAACTAATTGCTGAAAATTTTATTGTTGTGGTTTAAGTTTTGTTGTGGTTTATTTTCTAATTTAATATTTTTGTAGGGTAAAACAAATTTATAAATTGACACTAATACTGTTTAAACTTAACATTCAATTTACTGAAGAAAAAAATTCTTTGTAGCGTGGCAATTATTTCATCACAACAATATGGTGATAAAACAGAATATGGCTTCATTGGGTTGCATAAGATATAGCTATTTGTGTAGGATTTGTTTAGGAGAAGTGAAATCAACAGACATAACGTAATAATTGGGAGTTCTCTGCAAAAATTGAGAGATATTAGGAAATCAGGAGGTTGCCATGGAATGACTCCAAAAATCGGGAGTTTTTATTCCTCCTGGTGTGAGAGTTGACAGGTATGGGATAGGTTGGATGCTCTTATGATGTCTTGTTGAGAAAATGTTGGATATCCAATATCTTTAAAATCTGGTCTTGAACAGATAGTAGTATCATAATGTGGGTTTCATTAAAAGAAATTTTATGATATCTGGTTGGTCTTAAATTAAAATGATGCCTTTGAGACATGCCCTTGGACATCCAGCTTTGCAGTCACAAATTTGAAATGGCCTATAAAAGTTTTCAAGTAGGTTGCCTGTAGTTACTAAATTTTGATAGGTTCTTGAAGAATTGTTTGAACTAGATTTACCAGTGTACATAGAACATCCTTGTAATCTTTATAAAGGTGTTCTATATTTGTTTCCATGCAAAACTCATCAGATATTGCATGTATGTTTAACAGAAGAGATGAAACATCTCTGGCAGTGGATGGTTGAAAGGTCAGAGGTCAAGGTCACAGCAGTAGTGTGCTACCTGAGACCGGATCAGAGTAAATTTAAAGATTTAAAAAAGTTTATTCATTAAGAATTCAAGCCTTTAGTGTTGAAAATTACGAGCTACCTTTTTCTAAAGGAACACTATGTAAAATGACACAAAAACTGCTTTTAAAGTGCTCATCATTTAGGGTGAATGAAGGTTGCATAATCATGGTTGAGATATTTTATAAATTTATTTCCTTTGAATTAAAGCTGTAACATTTTGAGCTGAAGTACACATTGAAGTTGAGTCATATTATGGCTACCAGGACTGGAAGAGTATTTGCCTTTTCTGGAGTTGCTCTTGGTGATCACCGAGAATATTATTCTTTCAAAATTTTCTTAAGTTTCAGTAATCATTAATTGAAGAACAGTGGATTTTATCACTTAGTTCAGTCTTTGATTATACAGCATTCATGAAACATCAAGTTAGGTCAACAAGACTGAAGTTTAATACCCTATAATTATTTGACTTAATACAAACAGATTTCTTTCTGTTCTAAAAACTCTAGTTCACAATGACATGCAGGTTATATAGGTGCTCTAGGTAGGTTTATTAATGAGATGTGTAGTTGAGTACATCTGTAATTATATCACCATTTTGTTATTTTAGGTGGGTAAACAGGAAGGATGTTGAAGGCAAAAACATTTTCTCAGGAGGATTTTTAGGACTAGACAACATAGGGCTGTTTGACCGCTCTAAACCACTGCCATCAGGAGGTTTTCTTGCACAGGTCATACATATTTCTGTTATATTTTTATGTGTAATTTGTTTCATTTCCTGATATCATGCAGATGCATTTATCTGATGTAATTTTTATATTCTTAGTAATATTGATTTTTCTATTTATTTTATGTATTTATTTTAAAAAACATAGTGGTAGGGCATTGTCATAAACTAGTGTACTTAAAAGATGAGTAAAAATTCTTTTGCTTGAAAATTAGGTTACCATTATATATCTTCTGGTTATCAGCCCTGATAATTGGAAAGTACTAATCAGTGTGACAGTGTACCATGGAAATTTGCAATGAAATAGAAAAGTACTAATCAGGGTGACAGTGAACCATGGAAATTTGTAAAGAACTCATGTTTCATGAACTTCTGACCTTCGTCTGTAAACTTTGTGTCTTTTCTTTGCATCTTGTGTTTTCTTTTAAATTGTGCAGTGCAGGGGCTGGAACTTGCATTCCTCATGACCATTCATTTGAGCAAGATCTTTTTCCATCTTTTGTCCTATAATTTCAACATATTGGAAAAAAAATGAAATTTTGTAATTGGTCCTTTGTTCCTTTAAAAGATATTTATTGGCTTATTGGATATCAACCCCACAATTTTTATGGCAATGACAATGTGTCCATTTTCTTTCAACAAATATAGTTTGTTAGGTTGTTTTGGTGAGTTTGGTGCCATTTTTCAGCACATGATAGGCTATACATGGTGGCCAGTATTGTTGGTAGAGGAAGAACCTGGGAGAACCCCAGGAAGAACCGTTAACCCACAGGAAGATACTGGCAAGCTTTCTTTCATATCCACATTGGCTGAGTTGAGACTCAAACCTTGGAGGACAGCGGCTAGATGTCAGTAATCTGCAAAGGCAAATGCCTTAGACTACTCAGTCACCTGGAACCCCAAAATATGGTTTGTATTACTAATACTACTAATAATCTGCAGGGTTTACAAAATTTGCCAACAGTATAGATCCACTGGCCTTTCAAATTCATTTTTTTTGTCAAGGGAGACAACTTATCGATATCAATGATTAGACCATATAGTAATCTCACTTGGATATTGTTCCATTGATGGCAACATGTGCAGTAAAAAGTAGAAAATACTTGTAAAAGGCAATCACTGCAATAATTCCCCAGATAATGCTTTTAACGTTGATAAAACATTTCTAGTAACATATTTTTAAAAAGAATGTAATAATATAAATAATAAAAATAAAGATTATTAATAGCAGTCTGTGTACAGTAGTAAAAAACAATATCTTTGGAGTTATGTTTTTCCATTTTGATCTTGTGTAAATTGGTTTTACTCCAACACTCCTAGCTATCAGTGCTTTCAATACTTTGATCTATTTTGGACCTCAATCAGTTGTATGGCAGTTGGATCATGTTTATTGAACACACTGGAACTGAAAATCTGATAACGTGTCAATTTAAATGGATTTTAATTTATGAATGACTCACATACAGTTATTCCTATATGTGGAATTGTATAAAATGGATTATTGGATAATTGGCAGTAAGATAATTGAGACTAGATTGTAATGAGTATAGTGTCAGATAATTGAGACTAGGTTGTAATGGGTATAGTGTCAAATAAATGAGACTAAATTGTAATGGGTATAGTGTCAGATAATTGAGACTAGATTGTAATGGGTATAGTGTCAGATAATTGAGGCTAGATTGTAATGGGTATAGTGTCAGATAATTGAGGCTAGATTGTAATGAGTATAGTGTCAGATAATTGAGACTAGGTTGTAATGGGTATAGTGTCAAATAAATGAGACTAAATTGTAATGGGTATAGTGTCAGATAATTGAGACTAGATTGTAATGGGTATAGTGTCAGATAATTGAGGCTAGATTGTAATGGGTATAGTGTCAGATAATTGAGGCTAGATTGTAATGGGCATAGTGTCAGATAAATGAGACTTAATAAAAATTGTGTATAGTGTCATGTTAATGAGACTGTTGTAATTTGTATTGTGTCAGATATTTAAGACTTTATAGTAGTTTGTGTATTGTGTCAGGTCAGTGAGACTTGACTGCAACTATATATGGTGTTATTTAAATGAACTTCATTGCAATTGTGTATTGTTATTTCAGGCAGATGCTACAGCCTGGATGGGATTGTTCTGCTGTATCATGCTGGAAATAAGCCTTATTTTGGCTCGGAGAGACCTGATCTATGAGGATATGGCCAGCAAATTTTTTGAGCATTTTGTCACCATCTGTGATGCAATGAACAGTGTGGATGGAGTTGGCAAGCACACATGCAAATTTTGAGACCATTCTTTTAACATATGCTTTTTAATTTACATTTGTCAACTTTCATATATGTAGTTTCATCATCAACATCAGCAACTGCAATCATACATTAAATTTGAATAAAAGCACTCTTTTGAATGATAATTTGAAATAGCAAACTTTTGATGACAATCATACATTAAATTTGAATAAAAGCACTCTTTTGAATGATAATTTGAAATAGCAAACTTTTGATGAGAATGATACATTAAATTTGAATAAAAGCACTCTTTTGAATGATAATTTGAAATAGCAAACTTTTGATGAGAATCATACATTAAATTTGAATAAAAGCACTCTTTTGAATGATAATTTGAAATAGCAAACTTTTGATGACAATCATACATTAAATTTGAACAAAAGCACTCTTTTGAATGATAATTTGAAATGGCAAACTTTTCCCAAAAGTCAGTGAATGTTTTAATGAAATATTTCTGGTCTGTCACATGTCCTAACAACAGAGGTTATTTAGTCATTGTATTTTATCAGCACTTAAAAATCTTCATCTGACAAATGTTATTATTTTACATGGTTAAAAGCCTTCAGTTGAGATTATACAAACATTGACATGAAGTTTGCATATAAAGCCTATAATTGAACTTAAGATAATTTATTGACTTTTGGGATCATTCTTTTAATTTCTTTTCATTTTTAATTTAAAAATCAATGATAGTTGCCCAGATATTACTGCACAAGATAGTGTGTAAACTATCAGTTTGGTTCCCTTTGTGAAGAGCATGAGTCTTCTGAAACAGAGAACCAGTCTTGATATCTCATAGCACACTCACAAAATCTTGTGATAACAGAGCAATCCATGAATAGTATTATATAAAAGATTGTATTACCTTTCATTGCAATTCTTTTAAATACATATCAATTAATTATTATGTAGGTATTAAATTCTTAGAATGATATTCACTGAGAATATAATTTTATTTACACTGCACATAGTACGAACATTTATAGTTTTCTCACACCCACAAAGTATATGTGTGACAGAGATATTATTCCAATAGCAGTGTTAGTTTTTGTTACCAAAGATATCACAAATTTTTTTATATTTATACCAGTAACTCTAAAATTGTTACAAGAACAAATGTTTTGCTTGTTCTGTACATATGTCTTGAGAAATTGAAGACAATATTATCAAAATTAGGTTGATGTGACCTACAAAGCCTTAATTTTCACATTTACCTTTTCTTTGACCCTGTATCCTGCCTGAAGTGACTTATAATGAAAATTACAACACATTTTCAGTCAGTTGAGCTGTTCAGTCGTTTTTACATATTTGTGATCTTTTTGACATAGACTTATTTTAATTAAATTTTATTAACATAATTAATCAAAACCCACTTAATTAGATATTGCAGTGAAATATTTTAAAACATACTTGTACAAACATGTTGATGACAGATTAGATTTTTTGATACATTATTTGCACATACCTGTAAGGCCAAGGGAGTGTATGGTATGGCCATTGAATCTATTGTGTATCATGCATCCATCAACAATTATTATTTCATACTTCTCGGAAACCACCAGACCAGTAGTGACCAAACTTTTCACTGAGCATCCTGGCATGAATTACTTTTATATTTAATGACTTCTTAACAAAAATTGTGAACAGAGTTTGATAAAATTTTACAGCATGCATCTTGCAAGGAAGACCTCTCAGTTTTGCAAGAATGATAAAGATTTCTGTACAACAATAATCACTGTTACTAAAAATAGTTACTGTTGCAAGAAATCAAAAAACCTTTAAACTTTTAAACTGTTCAAGAGAATTTGAATAAACTTGGCAGACATCATCCTGGCATAGATGCATTGCAGATTCATACAATTGATGCCAAAGCACAATCAGATATGACCAACTTTTTGCATAATAACTTTACTTCTAAAGCATGACCTTTCACTAAAGTTTGAGGTTGGTTTGTACAGAAGGTGTGGAAGAGATCTCCTACTTTTAAGATGAAATGATCAAGGTCAGAGACATTGTGGCTGAAAGATAAAATGGCTTTGCAGAGTAGTTTTAGATCTTGCTCTTGTACTTTGTAGTTTTGTTTGTGATGGGTTTGCTCTTGAGGCAAGGAAGAGCCGTATTGATTCGGGAACCAAAAGGCAAAATGTCAAAGGCATTTTGGTGCAAAGAACAGTTGGTTTGTGAATAACTTTTTTTGTTCTATAACAAGATCCTTGACCAAATGTTGTGAATGGCATATACATAGGCTAATAGAGAAAACTTTTGATTCTCGAGTCTAAAGATCAGAGATCATGGTCATGAAAGGAGGAAAATAATGGTTTCTGCACATTAAGTTCAAGACCACAATACCTTAGCCAAAGATACATGTCATTGAGATCCATTATTCAGTAATCCCCAGATTTATCTTTGTTAGTGACACTACAGTAGACTGTTAATCACAGGTTGAGCACATATATGCCATTCGTGGAACTCTTGTTGCCTATAGTTGATACATTTTTTGTTGACTGTTTCACGCAGGTCTGTATAATGAGGAAGATGAGTTCTACTATGATCATGTGAGGAACAATCACCAATCTCAACCATTGAAAATCAAATCCATGGTGGGACTGGTACCATTATTCTGCACCCTGGTGCTGAGGGAATCAGATATGAAGCACCATCCAGGCTTCTACAAAAGGACAAAGTGGTTCCTGGAGAACAGAAAAGATCTTGTGAAATCAGTAGGTTTATTATGCAAGGAATACAAAAGGGGGGAGTAGGTGTAAAGAAATGTAGTAGAGGATAGAATGACAGAATCTTTCACATATTTGTTTGCCTTCAAGATAGAAAGGCAAACCTGAATGGATGAGATATATGTCAGAAACCAGGTTAACCAGGTCCATGGTACAAATCATACATTTACAAGGGTTGGATTCACCCTTTTCTGTCCATATGAATAAGATGCCTTTTATCACCAGCATTTGAGCTCACCTGGATATAAGACTGTGTTCATCATGTGTCTGTCAGCCTGTCAGAAACCACTGGACTTATTTTGACCAAAGTTGGCAGAGCATTTAGGCATTGAAGGTTAAATTTGATGATGCCAATCGGCCATCAACATTGGATGCTGTTATCCATAAAAAAAAATGTAAATGGCTTGTTCTCCAAGACAGCTGAACGTAATGTTTTTGGCTTGGTTTGATGCTTTGAACTATTCAACATAATTTGACTAAATTTACCAGAAGCAATCCTTTCCATGAAAGTCCTTCAGATTAAGTTTTAAATTATGCTGATCAGCTATGAAATATGGCTAATGTTGCTAAATGTAGAAAATAAACTTTAAATTTCTTTTTAAAGCAACTTTGCAGAATTTTGCCAACTTTAACAAAGCATTCTGGCATAGATGACTTTAAAATTTTACAAATGATACATCTACCAAGGTGAGCAGCGTCATGTCCTTAGTGGATTACTATGAATCTTTGTCTATGTTAAGGTCATCATTTAAAGATGTACATATTGACACGGGGCCCCGAGTGGCCGAGTGGTCTAAAGCGCTGTCCGTTACGGATCACTGCCATCTCACCTCTGTCTGCGTTGGTTCGAGTCTAAGATTCGGCGAATGTGGATATGTGAGAAAGCTTGCCAGTAGCTTCTCATGGGTCAGTGGTTCTTTCCGCGGATTTCCCGGTTTCTTCCTCCACCATTAATACTGGCCGCCATGTATAGCCTATCGTGTGCTGAAAAATGGCGTTAAGCCCCACAACAACAACAACAACAACAACAACAACAACAACATATTGACACATCTTTGTGCTCCATTTGCACAAATTATTGCTTTTTTTTTGCTTTTATCTGGATACGGTGTATGACAGAATTTTGTGGATGCAACTAGTCTCAACAGATTAACTGCTGTGAAACTTACTATATAATAGAAGATACACATGTTGGTGAGATTTTTTATGAAACTTAAGTTAAACTATACTTGGTGGATAGGGGCAGTTCCTAATTGATTTTAAGACCAGAGGGTGAAAGATCATAGTACTGGCATGGACAATTATAATCTGTATGTGGGCATGTCTCTCGTGGAGTCCAGGGGTCAGAAGTTAAGGTTTGCTGGAGTTGATGTTGTCATTGTAGAATCCACATGACAAGTCCACTTTCCTGAATGTTTCTGTATTCAGTTTCTCTCAGCTTCAGAGAAGTCCATTCAGACATTAAGTATACTGGATATGCAGTTGCAAAATCATATTAATTTTACATTTGTAATATCTCCGTTCTGTTGGAAGGAGATAGTTAATTCTTTTGATGCCTATTTTTTTTCTATTTCAGATTTCTTTCATGTGTTCTGGTCAAAGGGAGGAAGCTCTGTTGCTCTCAGTGGTGAACAAGAAAAAGCTGATCAAAGTGTTGAAGATCATCCTAGATGAAGATGAGTTTTTATCCCCATATGGAATTCGATCGCTCTCCAAGGTCTGTTGTGAAAGAGAAATATTAGGTGGTGTACGATAAAGTTGTTAGTGTTTTTCATGGTCAGTTGTACTTATCAACCAACAAAATTTACAATGAACGATCCATTACATTGCATGACAAAACAAGGTTCAATTCTTATGTTTGGAAGTAAATGGTTCTGAAAAGTATTTGTCAAGCTTCAGAATCAGTTGAACAGTGTTTTTGTTATAAAAATATTAAGCTGAGAGAAAAGATAATGTTGTTGTTGTTGTTGTTGTTGTGGGGCTTAACGCCATTTTTCAGCACACGATAGGCTATACATGGCGGCCAGTATTAATGGTGGAGGAAGAAACCGGGAAATCCGCGGAAAGAACCACCGACCCACGAGAAGCTACTGGCAAGCTTTCTCACATATCCACATTCGCCGAATCTTAGACTCGAACCAACGCAGACAGAGGTGAGATGGCAGTGATCCGTAACGGACAGCGCTTTAGACCACTCGGCCACTCGGGGCCCCAAAAGATAATGTGATGTTGCAGGCTTTCATGGCAGTGCTGAGGTGTTAGACTATTGTGTATTCTGTATATAGCTTCAAAAAGTCAGACAGAGGCAATGAAAATGATGTTAGACAGAGGCAATGAAAATGATGTTGCTTGCACTTTCAATATCGCCACCATAGCAGCCATTTAAAAAATTTTGTTATCACTACTCAACCTGAATGGATGCTCATATCCACATGGAGTTTCAGTAAAAGACTTCTTGTGATGTCTGATTGGTCCTAAATGAATATGGGGCAATCACAGCAGCCATTTTGAAAGTCAATCAGCTTGAAAATCTTGTTATTGCTACTCCTTCTGAATGGATGGTCATATAAACATGATGTTTTCATTAAAATACTTCTTATGATATCCAGTTGGTCCGAAATGAAAATGTTGCAGATCTGATGTCCAATATGACTACCATGGCAACCATCTTGAAAATCTTATTATCACTACTTCTCCTGAATGGTCTGATCAACATGGGGTTTTCACTGAAGACTTCTTGTGATTCAGATGAGGAAACTTGTGATAAGAGATCGAAAGATAATAATGATCTAACCAAGAAACCTGTTGTAAAAACTGTCCAGACATTCAGAAATGAGTATAATGAAAAGTGGTCATTTGTTTTTTATATTCAGTCAAATGTTACAATAAATATTGTATACATGGACAGTTGTTCTGGGACAATATCTCTAAATTCAATTGCTTATATGATTTTTCCCTGAAAATGAAGGTCTGTCCCTGATTTTGACATTCTGTGTCCCTGAAACAATAATTTTAGGGTAGGCACATCTGAATATGGCCACCACAGAGTGGCCATCTTAAAAATCTTATGATCACTACTCCTTCTGACTGAATGGTTGTATCAGCATGAGGTTTTCACCAGAAGACTTCTTATGATATCTGCTTAGTCTGAAATTTGTTTTTGACAGTCTGATGTCCAATTGTATGGCAGCCATTTTTGAAAATCTTATTTTCTCTAATCTTTGTGAATGGAAAGTCATAATATTATGGGGTTTTATGGTGTCTGCTTGGTCCTAATTGAAAATGACCTACCCTCAATATGGCCACCATGGTGGTTATCTTGAAAATTTGTTAGCATTATGTCCAAATGGATGGTTATATCAATATGGGTTTTTCAGAAATAGAGGTGGCTGAGTGGTTTAAAGTGCTTGCCTTTACCAATCACTGCCATTTCACCTCTGTCCTTGTGGGTTTGATTCTCAGGCTTAGCCAATGTATGTCTGTGAGAAAGCTTACCAGTAGCTTCCCCTGGGTTATTGGTTCTTCCTGGGGTTTCACTGGGTTCTTTTCCACCAGTTATATTGGTGGGCATGTTTAGCCTATCTTGTTCTGGGAAATGAAATTAAATCCAAAACAACATGAGCAATATGCATCATATGATACCTAGTTCATCCTAAACGAAAATGGTGCCAGTCATAAATCCAGTAGGGCTGCCATGATGGCTGTTGTGAAAATGTTGGTACAGTTTTACCCACACCAATCTGACACACATATATAACATGTATATATATACAACCTTGGTACAGTTTTACTCATACCAATCTGACATGCATATATACAACCTTGGTACAGTTTTACTTACACCAATCTGACATGCATATATACATCCTTGTTACAGTTTTACTTACACCAATCTGACATGCATATATACATCCTTGTTACAGTTTTACTTACACCAATCTGACATGCATATATACAACCTTGGTACAGTTTTACTTACACCAATCTGACATGCATATATACATCCTTGTTACAGTTTTACTTACACCAATCTGACATGCATATATACATCCTTGTTACAGTTTTACTTACACCAATCTGACATGCATATATACATCCTTGGTGCAGTTTTACTTACACCAATCTGACATGCAGATATGCATCCTTTTAGACAGTTTCACCCCAAATCTGGACATAAATACTGGTATTGATACTGGACTGATTCTGGTATTGCAGCAGTTATATGGATTTGGCTCAAAAGGCCTGTTGTTCTGACACAATGAGGCATGTGCAGATCTGGCAGTTGGAACGAAGTGTCATTCAGAAATAACCTAGCACTGCTAGGAGTAATAGCCTCTTTACCATAAATAGCTGAGTTCCACCTTTGAAGGAAGAAAAATGGATTGGCTCCAGTCACAGTGAACAGTTACTATTACATGATCTCAGACATGGAATGGAGAATGTAGGCCAAAACAAAATGGACATTTCTCACTTTCTTGCAAACTTTGATTTGTTTTGACAAAAGGCCTTGTCCAGTGCCTGAAATGGAATCTACTGTGAATTCTGATATGGTTCAATTAAACAACTTTTGAACCAGTGTGTATAATGTCTGTGACACACTTCTCATCATCTGCAGTTCAGCCTCAGTAGTTTCTATTGCACTCATGACAGCTCCTCATTTTGTTTCTAAGAACAGGCTTCATGGGGAATAAGTTTCTTGGTTGTAAAACCTTTTTCTTCATTGTATTATTGACAAATTTATTATACTCCAAAAATATCTTTCAGTGGGTTGCTTTCACAAAGAAAATACGTGACTGGTTGGAGAAATCATGCAAAAACAGATTTGCTTCTGCACATTTTTAATTATATCTACACAAATTGTCAAGAATTACTAAAAGTAGAAGAATAGCAGAATTCAGCAATGATAATTTAATTCCATGAAAAATAAAAGTAAGATTGTTACATTATTGCACATGCATGCTGTAGCATTTATGTAGAGGGGTTGTACAGTTGCAGTCTTGGCATGGTCCACTTGAAAAACTAGCATTGATATTATGCTGATGTATATTCAAGAATAGGCCTGAGTAAAATAATTATCCATTTACTACTGTGATAAGATTTAATATTAGTTCAGAACATCAGCATTGACTAGTAGAGTCAAGAACTTATGTATTGACTCACCTAATGGAGTTGGGAGCATCAGTATTGATTCATCTAGTAGACTCAAGAACATTATGTATTAACTTGCATGGTGGAGTTGAGAGCATCAGCATTGATTCATTAGTGGAGTCAGGAACATCTGCATTGACTTGCCCAGTGTAGTCAGATGATCAAAATTCAAGTTCTTCAGACAGCATCAATCAGTTTTATATTACCAGATAACCTACATTAACACCCTTAAATTTTCACTATTCTCCCCATTTTTAGAAGAGGGAGAGGGAGTTCCCCCTCTTTTGCAAAGACCTGGGTCTGATTCTGTGAAATTTCCACATATATAGCACTTCACAAAAACTGACAACCCCACCCCCACAATATGCATAATTTTATGTGGATAATTTGATTTTGTTTGATTTTATAAGTTAATTGATTTTTATCATTTTTTTTTTTTTTTTCAGTATCACAAGGATCATCCTTTCATTCTGAACATGAACAACACACACTACAGTGTCCGTTATGAGCCTGCAGAATCACAGTCAAAGCTGTTTGGTGGAAACAGCAATTGGAGAGGGCCAATTTGGCTTCCAAGTAAGTTGTTTACTTGATACTTACTTTTAAACCTGAATTAATTCAGTGGCATTAATCCAATACAAACCATTCCCAACTTTGAGTTAATGCATTGTTGTTCCTTATCTTTTCAAAGGTAAGATAAGAGTTTATAAAATAAAGAACTACAACCTTGATTGGAGGTAGTCTTTAGATATGCACAGGAGTTCTGGAATTCTGATCCAGCTTCTGGGGTGGTGTTCTTTAGGTGGTTCTGCATCAAATACATCTTAAGTTGTTGGTTATACTTACCAGAAAATAGGTTTGTGTGATGATGACCAATGTGTCAACATATGTCAGACATAGTTTCAATAAGATCACTGGGTGATAATACAGGGGCATACAAATGTAGCACCTGGGTCAGAACTAGAAGACTGCAGATATACTCACACAGTAGTCTTTTACTTTGACCAGGTAAGGAAATTCCACATCCAGATAATATGCAATGAACTGTTAGCCTTGGATCTGTTCATTCTTTTTTTTCCAACTCCAACTAAGAATCAGCCCATGGAACAGATAGTTTTAGATGGGACAAAACTGCGCGCAGAGATGTGTTCTACAAACACTTTCTAATAAATAAGACATACTGTATATACTTGCTTATAAGTCAAGTCCAACTGCAAAAAACACAGGCCCTGATCTATTGTCACATACTGCACCAGCAGATCAGGGTCTATGTTGCTTGTTCTACTGATTATTCCTAGCAGACTGCATAGACCCTGCTCTGCCAACATGTCATGATATGGCAGAGTGTGAGTCTGATCAGTTTGCAGTTAGACTCGACTTACAAGGGAGTATATATGGTAGCATATGCAGGAGTTGGACTGGTGAGGTTACCATAGCTCTATAAAGTCAGTCTGTCTATTGATGGTGGGGATTTTTGTGCATAGGTCAAATGGATAGGCATTTTAAGCACAGTTGCCAGATCCAAGCCGTACAGAATACTGAATCAGATGATTTATTTGCCAGGGAGCTGCAGTGGTTTGAATGCTGGACTCGAGCCAAAAGGGTGCAGGTTTGAAGTGGACCAGCCTGGGTCAGCTACCATGATGTGTCCTTGGGCAAGGCACTTTACACTAAATAACCTATCTGTGTTGCTATGCTGTAAAGCACCAAACCTGAAAAACCTCAAAATTTATTTACCAAATGCAGTCATTTCAGTCTTTGTGAATCCATTGCAGCCTGCATCACATGATTATTTTGAAGCTGTATGGAGCTAGTAAGAGAAAGGATCTGCTTCAGGTTTTGGATAGAATTGTCACATTTGCAAAAAACAGTTGGTATTTACCGAGATGTTGCCAGGCTGGGGGATGATGGGTTTCTTGCAACAAAAAAACTGTTAGTCATGCAACTTCTCAAAACCAGTTAATTTGTTTTTGCAGACAAAAATTAAAAATAACCATTTGTCAAATTAAGTCTTGGTCTTTATGGTAAGATCATCTTCTATGGTTGATACTATAGAGCAAGAGGAAAACTCGCATGTTCCAACTTAAACTGAAGATGTTACGCAAATAGTGAGGCTGATAGAATAGAAGATAAGGAACCAAAATTCCAATAGGTTGATTACCTACAACTGCTTAAGGAAAGAACCAGAAAGGAAGGATGTTATGTGCTTTCTGTCAAGAATATAAGGAAGTTAATCTATTTACCAATGAAAATGGTTGTACATAACCTATGCTCTTCAAAAGCAGCAACAATAGCTGAATATAGCTTTGCAACAAATTTGATCATACAACAGAAATATCCTGGGGACAAAATGATCGTTTTAGGGAAAATTATGTTTGAATATCATGAAGACCAGTTCCCAAATTTGTTTAAATTGGCCAAAATTGCAGTGGTTCTCCAGTTATAAACAACAGATTGTGAGAGGGCATTTATTTCACAAAACAAAATTCACACTGCTCTTGACATCAGAAACTGTGAATAAACTGATGAGTATTTAGGTACAATGGGGTCATGTAGACCATTTTCAGAGGCTTTGAAGAAATTGAGTGATAAGAAGCAGAGAGGAATATTTACCAGTTCAGCAAACTAAATTGGGTATGCAGATACTTTATATATTTCTTGTCAATGAAGTTTTATAAAGTCATTAAATGCTCGTCTTAAATTAGGTATGCATATACCTTGTATTAATGTCATCCATCAGCTGCCATTTGGCATTGTTCCCTCAATCCCCTCTCCCCCCTTGGAGGTAGGTGTGGGGGATCTCCCCATCTTAAGAAAATTCCTGGGGGCATCTCTGCATTTATGAGTGAAAAATGTCATTTGGTTGCCTTTTGGAAACATAGAAATCATAATGCAGCATGGCCATCAATTTTCTAAATACAGGTGTGTTCTAATAGCAGCACATGCAGTTGGATTCACAGCATAATGCCATTTTAGTTCTGATGTGACTTGTTCCTATCTTTGGCAATCTTGGTAAGTGGCAGCATTTGTTATTGACATGTATAGACCAGTAACCAGTCAAGTCCTTGACCTGTACAGTGACAGCAGATTTTAGGGACCTAGATAAATGTGCACATGGAAACAAATATGGAAACATTACAGTAAATAAATTACTGTCTCTCAGACTACTATAAACATGGACATGGCTGTAGCCGATGATCAGTAATTATGAGACCTGACACTGTCGAAAGATGGTTTGAAAACCCCAGATAGTGAATTTCATGGGCAGATGATGACTGTTCACTGTTTTGTTAGACATAACTATGCACTATTAAAAAAAACCTTGTGATTTTTTAAAATAATTAAATTTTAATCTGTCTTACTAAAAACTTCACTTTTTTTAATCTTCTACTAATAATGCAGGAATTTTTTTTATCTCTGTCCTCAGTTTCTGTAGCAAGAAAATTGTTATGACTTTGTGACTAAAGTTTGAAATGGCCACTAAAATTTTCAGGTAGGTCACTGTATGGCTATTAAGGTTTGAACAGTAATTGGAGTGCTGTGGTTGTTGAATACAATAAAATGCTTTGACTGGGATCTGGTAACTCTGCTGATCATAAGTAAATTGGCCAGGAACTTGTAGACAGCATGCAAGACAGTTGCTAACTTACTGGTCCAATGCCAGTTAATTTCACGGCAGACTGGCATAAAAATTGAGTTGCCAGTCCATTTGGCCAGTTGGATTTTTAGTGTATAGAGTAAATTTAATCATCAAAATGCATATTGTTATCATATTACAAGAAATAATAGAACCCATGTGAAAAATAAGTAATGGCAAATTATTTCTGATGACCACTTGTGAGTTAAATCATAGTAATCCCATCTACTGGCCAGGTGTGATCAGAAGGGAAATAATTTGTAGTCTGCACACAGTAGTTACTTATACTAAGAGTCATTAACTCTTCTGCATCCATGAGATGTCTCATGTCACATGCTGCATATGATTCCCAATAACATGCTGCAATTGTAGGGAACATGACATTCTTTTTCAACTACTTTGCACAAGAGACTTCAACTTCACTAAATTAATCCAAACCAATGAAAACTGGTCTTCAAGTTTCCTCATTGTTAATAGATTTTACTTTTATGAGTGAAACTCCAGCTTGCAGGCATGGACTGAATAAGTTTTCTGTCCAATTCTTTACTCTACATCAACTGCAGGGTCTGCATTTCCAACTTCCAGTGATTCTTGTCTACAGAAGAACCTACTTGCAATTAATTCCACAATCAGACAAGTTACTGACATTTTGGGACTGCTTACATCATCAAATACAAGTTCCAATCATCTGCAGGCATCTTTTCTTGTAATTGCCTTCCCTCAGTTTCCCATATATACACCCATGAGTTCATTTGTAATGTTATGACTATGGGATAAACATTGCATCTAATATCTTTGAAAATCTTGAATAGGTGAAACAAAGCTTACCTTCTCCCACCCTGAATCTCAACGGAGTAAATGGGAGCATGCTTATATAATGGTCTGCTTTGTAACATAGAGGCCCAGCATACTATGGCCGTGGCTGTAACAGCAGCTATTATGAACTTGCAACAGTAAGAATGAGATGCAGTGCTCTCTACCTCCACCTTTCTTAAAGACCATCATAGACCAAGATATGCTTGCAACCTTCGTCATCCAGTCTCTTCTTTAATGATTAGGTTGATGGAATTAACAAGCCACCTATTATACATTCCATCCATCCCTCAGTCTCAGCTACAGTGGAGGGATTTGCAAGGCAGCCAGCAGACAATAAAATGTTGCAGGGAGCTCCCTAGAGCACATACCACTGAGAAGCAGCCCTACCAAATTTACAACTGTCCAAAATCACAGTTCTACCAAACTATTTTTGCCAGCATTCCATGAGACTGTCTATCTCAGATGACATAAATGCATGCTCCCCTTATCACAGATCCGGGAAAGGAGAAGGATCCAATGTTTCATTGCTGAATGTGGTCAGACAAATGGTTTCCTGGGGACTCAGTATCACATTCTGCGCACCTCCTAAGCCTTTGCCCAGAGTTCTTTCAGATACAAAGCAGCACTTGTCACTTGGTCATCAACCAAGCACATTCAATCAACTCCTTTATGCTCCTGTGTTTGCAGTGGAATGCAACAATGGGTTTTAATACCATCCATTGGAGAGACTACACTATCAGTGTGTACTAAGACACGTGACTTCATATTCCCACTCACACAGCTTCAAGAAGTTTTGTGACTCACCTTCAACAGGCTTCAAAACAGCAGGATGGTTATATTTTCAAGCAAAACATGATTTCATGTGTTACCCTCTATCTCTTTTTCAATCTCCTTGTCAACAAAGACATCTCCAGCCTCATACCCTTTCAAGATTTCACTCGACTAGGTCTGTAATCAATCTTTAGTTGAGAATTTGTTTCCCCCAGGAACTAGAATTCAATTAATGCAATGGTAGCTTACAGAGCAATCCATCTGCTAGAGAATTCCTTCACATGCTGAATTTTGTTCATTGCGGCAGCCAACATCTTAGTCCTAGGTCACTTTCTTGGGTTCCCGTAACAGTGATTTATAATGTGCTCCAAATGAAGGCCAAACTGTGACTGTAGGACTAACTTTCACAATTTGTACAATATGAGGTTACATCTGAAAGGCTGAGAAACCACTCTGGACTCAAGTTGGGGATACCTCTGCAAGTACAGCCTTCCAGCAATCACGATTAGTACAGATGCAAACACAGAGGACTGTGAAAGCATAGCTCCTACCATTTTGGGATGCCGTGGGAGTGTGGCCCCCTCAGGATCTTTATTTACATATCAACATTGTCAGGATAAAAACCATTTTGAAAACTTTTCATTGGTGGATGGAGAACCTTTAGAGGATTGGAATTTTTATTCTGTTCAACAACTCCACTGAGGTGACTTGTCTCAAACAGCATAGCAGAACCAAGTCCCCAGACCTTTGTGCTCTTGTTTGGGATTTTCTAAAGTGGTGTCCACAACAACAAATCCATGTTTAAATTTGACTTCCTAGGCTGGCTAATGTATTGTTGGACTCATTGTCCTGGAAGAAGGAACTAAAGCAAACTGAATGGTCTCTTCATCCCTCAGTTTTCACTCAGGAGTTGTGCAATGGGATTGACTATGATGGACCTATTGGCAACAAGATCAACTGCAAAAATCCCACCAGTTCCGTATCCAAAAAGGTCTGGATAATCAATGCTCTTTTTGTAGATTGGAATGGCCAAATGTATACACTTCTACAACACCTTGGGTTCTGAAGGTGATACAGGAATCAAAAGAATTGGAGTGTCTCTTCATCCTGATTACTCCACTCAAAGGCAAATCTTGGATCAACCTCATCAGTCTCACAATAGAAACACCAGGAATCGAGATATTCCCTCATCTGCATTAAGCAGCCATGATTGCAGGTAGTTCATCCCAGCCCAGAGTTACTGAACCTGCACATCTGGATCTTATCAAAATACACCCTTAAGAACAAACAGTTGTCACAACAAGAAGTGGAATCCCTCAAGGGAGATGGCCATCCACCTTAAAGGCATACAACAGCAATGGAATATATTCTCAGTGGAGTGCACAAGAGCATTTTATACCAATGTAGGCATCCATACCGCAATAGCTAACTACCTATGGCTCTTCAATGAGAATCAGCACCAATCATGAAACCTACCATTCCACAATCACTGGCACACTATATTATCATGGAAGAGAGGATATCGCACAAACCAAAGACCAATATTATCTTATATTTATTTATTTTGGATTTCACTGGATCCTTGCCTAAGTAAGTTTGTCATAAGTATTAACCTGGTTGAACGAGACACCATTGAACTGCTCTCAAGAGCTTAACTATTAGTTCACCTCTCATGTAAGTCCTGCCTTCTCATGTAAGTCTCATGTAAGTCCTGCCTTCTGACTGTTTTGTTGATCAGTTGGCAAAATCAGTGAAGACTTTTACTAATGGGGATCCTGTCTATATGCAGTTCCATCAAGATGGATCAGTATCACTTGTGAATCTCCCTGCTTTCATTGCCATGATGAGGCTACCATTCATGGGTAATCAGATATTGGTATTAATTCCTGTCTATTCTGGACACTTCATCTCAAGGTCATCTAAAGGACCCAGTGCAAGCTCTGAGGTGGTATTTCAGGAAGACTGAATCATTGCATCAGTGGAGATCTTGCCTCATTTTGCCTTCAAATCAGAGCAGAGCACGCCTTTCCCCTGCTCTGTACCCTACACTGGCTATCCATACGATCAAGAATTAAACACAAAATTTGTTCTCTGTGCTACGTTTCACTGACGGGCTTCAGTCCAACATACCTATCTGGCCTCACCCATGTGTACACACCTGCAAGATGCTTACGCTCATCTTCTGACACTCGTATTCTCATTATTCCCACTATGAAGATGAAATATATGGACAACGGTCTTTTGCATACCAGGGCCCAGCAACGTGGAGTGAATTGCCCACTGCACTTAGACACAAAGACACAGTGATCTCATTCAAGAGTGCTCTTAAAACTCACCTATTTCAACTGCAAGAACAGACTTAAAGACCTAATAATGTATCCTTACCTTAAATATTTACAGCATATTTTCTGTTTCTACTTTCGTGGTGTTTGTTTTTATTTTTGTAATCATATCATTATATATGTTTTTTTTAAGTGTGTTGTCAAATGTTGTAAAGTGCTTAGAGCTTCTAAAGATTAGGCGCTATACAAAGTCGTCATTATTATTATTATTATTAAATGAGGGGAAGGATGATGTATCCACATGGACAGTTTTGCCCTGAATAAAGTGGGCTATCTGTTCTGCATATAGGACTAAACCCACACCAATGAATTTGCTTCACATATCAGCTCATGAAGTTAGGACAGTCACCACAAACAATTGCATATGAGCAAAACTGTTCTCTAATTGTAATTATCCATGCTAGGGGATGGAGATCCAAGTACAATTCTCCAGTTTTTATCAGAGATCTTTCATCCTACAAGGCTCAGTTTGATCTGGGGTAACCTTTACCCATTGTACAAAAGGTTACCTTTCCAGGTTGTTTGACAGCTTCATAAATATGCAGCTTCACAACTTTCCTTCAAAGCAGCTCACAGGCAAATGGAGCCTGTTTTGTAGTTGGGTTATCTAGAAGCTGCCTCCTATACCTTAGTGGACAGGAGATTGTCTTTCCAGGGTAAGGACATCTTTGCCAGCCAAGATTCCAATGTCTTAACCCTATCTACACCTTGACAGATCGTTTAGATATTTCAGTGCTTCAGGTCTGTGAATTTCATTTGATGCAGCAGCAAGCCACCACATCCAATCAAAATCAGTTTGCTCAAATTTGAACTCTGTTCCTACAAGAGAAGTGGAGCACACAACTGGAATAGACTCATACCACATTTACCACATATGTTGGGACACAGCATTTGTTGGGACAACTTAAATCAATTTTAAGTAATTATTTTGTGCACTGTATGTTCTGGGACACATCACTTTCATCGAGTCTTAAGTTGTGAGACACCTTTTAAATTATTCGAAAATAACATGTTGGAAAATGCACTCCAACTTAAATTTTATTTTTAAAAAATATAAAACTGTGTACATCAGATAAAACTTTTTAATCTACTGCAGCATCATCTCATCAACCCAACCTTTCTTCTGCACACGTATGCTCCATCCTTTCGGTGCATGAACATATTTTGCTTCCTCATGACTTGAAAAATTATAATTGGAGGCAACAAATCTCCTAATGTGGAAAATGCAAGGACTAAAGTCAGTTTTTATCGACAGTCCATCCAAGAATGAAATCAAAGTACACTGGAATTTCATCCATATTAATGATTATATTGTCAGCAAAATCATCTTCTCTTCTGGCCTTCATGAATTCATCGAATGATTTTATTTTCTCCAAATCTTTTGGGTGATGCTGGGTCATCAATGTTCATGCATGAAGCACTACTATATTATGTCACTTTGAAAATTGTTCTATTGTTTCAGTTTCTTTTTAAAATTCCCATGAATACCAGTACAAAGGAACCAAAGTCAGCTTCCCTGTGTTGGCCAAATTTGTATATATATAATTTTTTTTTTTTAAAAATATTAAAAAATCAGCACACTTGAAAGAATCCAAAATCAGTTTCCGAGGTCAGATTGCTTTGCAATAAAATAATTTTTGTATTTGATATTCCGTTGGTAAGTTCAAACAATGAGTTTATTGCTGACTGCCAGTTGTGTTTATTCACCACCTGGACATCTATTTGCTTGGCATCTCTAGTCATAATTATTATAATTAATACAAACGGGCATTGATGTTTGCGGGTAAATAGTATACACAGCAATAACTTGTTTTTTGTAACCCATGTTAGTGAAAAGATTGTCATTTGCACTCACAGTGGATTTTCAAATAATGATTTTTATTTGCAAGATACTGACATATAGTTAACCTGGATATAATACAATCTTGGTTATTTTGCTAACAAGTTTTAACCTGAAACTGCTGGATTTTTGAAGAGTAGTAGTTCTCCAAAGGTATTATGATTGGGTAAGTATTATTCAAGAAACATCTTTTACTAGAAAAAACTGGTTTTTCATTACACAGGTCTGATATTGATATTTACCTGCATTTACCATTGAATCATTCACTACATTTTTTCTTTTTTAATGATGCAGAATTGGACCAGTTGGTTATGGACAGGACCAGTAGCATTGTTAGGTTACTTGTTCTGCAAGCTTGCAGGATATTTTGGCAAGTTTTACACTGTTTGTAGAGCTAAGGTATCCTGTGTTTTATGAGAGTAGATTGTACACCCTACTTTAAATATCTCTGATAGAGTGCTCATTACTGAAGTCCCAATCACCAGTAAGTTGACCAGGGACTTGTAGAATTAAGGTACCAAGCTATATTCATGAGAATAGATTATACTCCTAATTTTGAATCTCTGATACAGTGCTCAGTTCGAAAGTTCTGTTTACCTCACTACATTACACCTCATTTTCTGAATTGAAGATCCACCTTCAGCAAAAATTCTTTACCAGAAGTTGTATAAATCATATTTTGGATGATGCAGTTTGGTGAGAAGGATTCTGAGAAAAAAAATAGAAAAAAGTGAAGAAAAAAAAAGATATTTGCATGTACACTTTATTTCACATTAATTTAAAAAATGTTCATGTAAAGCTGAATGTTGATAAGATTACTCCATAATCATCAATAATGATGGCAGCTAACAACAAAATGACCCTTGATTTTCCTTTTGCAGGCAAGACATTATGCGGCATAGAACAATTGCTTGATTTTGATGGGCTCCCTCAAATAAAATAAGAATATTGCTATTACTATGTCTGAATACTTGTCCATTCACAAAAATTTTAATTTCAGTAGAATAACTCAAATCGTTGAAGATAATTCAACCAAATTTGTTACATATGTCAAGCAAATTATCTAGAGTTGCTTTTTCATACTTTGAATTTCAATATTCATTATTTTTTATGTTACCATGGAAACACTGTATGATTAGTAGTATAATTTGGACCATAGAGCACTCTCAGTACAAGTCTACACATAAGCAGGGGACTGTGGGATATGTCAGTCTTGTTCTGTGTTATCAGACTTTGCACGCACTGTAAATTGAAAATATTTCTTTTAGCATCAAAATTATTTCTCAACAATTCAAGTAAAAAGCTACATAGTGCATTTATTTGTGTATAAAAAGACATGAAATTCACATAATTGGGTTGCATATGCTTTAGGAGTGGTACTTTTATTCTTGCAGTGAACTATCTCTTGATTGAGAATCTAGAGCGCTTTGACTATTTTTATGGAGAGAGTCTCAAGGTTGAGTGTCCCACAAGATCAGGGAATTACATGCGGCTCAGAGATGTTGCCAAGGAATTGTCCCGTCGACTTGCGGAGTTGTTCATTCCTGACCTAAATGGCCACCGACCATGTCATGGTATGGTTAATTTTATTTATGGTGTCCCCCTTTGCAGAAACTTGACATAGCCATCATGTTGGCATCTGTGTGCATGTCTGCACATACATCTGTTCACACCTTGACTAAGGTCAATATTAAAGTTCTTAAAGTCCATTTGATTCCTCAAAAACCAAGCTTTTGAACATTTTGTCAAATTCCACTAAGTCTAGCAAATTTTTATTTATCACAGGGGTTGGTCTATTAGGTATTCATTACTATACAAGATGTTTCAATATGTGAACTAGGGTTTTTTTTATTCTTTATAATTTATATCTATTTTCTCAAAATGTAGTCCCTGTAAACATGAGAGATTTATTTTATAACACAACCATGTTTGACATCATACAGGTAAATACATGTAGCATTGTTAACTGTTCTGAAATTATATCTCCAGCATTTTTGGAAACGTCAGGCTTCATAGAAACCCAGGACACCAGTTCCTGCAGTCTGAGTGGTGATGGTGGTAGTATTGAAGCCTGTTGCCCCACTTCTCCACAATTGTGCCTTGAGTGATCCTTATAATGTCTAGCAACTTCGTGGTGGTGTCAAACCTCTTCCAATATAGGGTCCATCAGATCACCCTGCCTATGCACTATGGTCCTGACTTTTGTAGGTGCTCCCAAACACTGGATTATAGTCCAAATCTGACACAT
The DNA here is from genome assembly GCA_016617855.1 of Megalonaias nervosa. Classification (NCBI taxonomy): domain Eukaryota; kingdom Metazoa; phylum Mollusca; class Bivalvia; order Unionida; family Unionidae; genus Megalonaias; species Megalonaias nervosa. The sequence continues at coordinate 31,607 of JAECUM010008539.1, read as the reverse complement.
TCCAGGCAGGTTAAATATTCTAGAATACAGTTCACATGTTAGAAGGACTTCCACTTTGAAAATATATGAGGGAAATTGGCATGTTTTATTGGACTGTTGCAAAGGCAGCATTTTCATTTCAGAAGTCTTGTTTTCTTGGCTTGCTATCTTTTTTCTCAGATTCTTTGAAGAGTTTGCCCATATCAAAGGCCACTATTGCTTGTTTTCTGACACATTCTTATACATTGTTCTCCAAATGGAACCTTGGTTTTGACATGGCTCCACTCAGACTAAAACCTTTCTGAAGCTATTATCTTATGAAACATGTTTTTGGATAACCATGGATAAGGCATTCAGGATTTGTAATTTGGATTCCCTTTTGGTGGATTTGATCTATCTCCAGTTCGGATTGGATGGTTTAGTGTCCTAATGACAAAAGCAAGCTTGATAAATTACTGTCATCAGAAAATCAGAAGATGGTCACTAGCCTTTATTAATACGTCAATTGAGACAGCACTACATGAACCAGGATGTTCTCTCAGACACTACTTGAAGTACATGGAAAATAACATAATCCCTCACGCCTTGGCTTCTTGGCTTAAGTGGGTGACATGCTCAGCAGGCTCTGAAGTCTCACTTCATGAATATTTCACTATGTGACCCGTTACATATATGTAATTTAATTACTTTTGTGTTAGTTTTAAATTTTTTATTTTATTTTTATTTCATTACATGTTATTGTAATGATAACTTTATTCACTGGAATTGACATTTTTTTCCAGACAGTTCAGTTCAGTTCTTTTTAGCCTGATTTAAAACGCAGTAGTATTGCTACATTGTATTTTTAGCTGACCTGGTTCCTGACCTTGATTCAGAATTGGTCAACAGAGAGTGAAAATCATTGGTCATAATCAAGGTCATACTTGGCTTGCATGTCAACTCTATTGTAAACAGTTTTTTTTATTTTTGAATATTATAGTAAGATTCATTCAGTACAATCGAACCCGTATGGCCTACGTGCTAATTGCCATTTTTTTTACTGCGCATGTTCGAACTAAGTGCCCATGTGACCCCACCATGTGATTTAAAATTGTGTGTTAAAATTGATGTTTTGTAGTGGATTTAATCAGTCGTAAATTAATACCTTCAGAGCTCAGAGGTATTTTGTGTTGTGACCAGTTCAAGTTAGTTTTTTTTTTATTTAAAATAATTTATTCACCCTGGAAAATACTCTTCTTCATCAAAATTCTTGGACAAAGATGTTTATTCAAAATTATTCGGAATTCTAAAGCCAGAATATTAATTTTAGTGATTCAACAAGGAACTGTCGACACATCAACACAAAACAGGATATAGAAGACATCATCGCCTTCCATCTTGGAACTTCATCAGGATTCGAACTTTGATTCAATTAGAAATTTTTAGTGATAGGACTTATATTTTTAAATTCCAGGATTAGTTTTTGGATTAGATTCATAAACTGCAAGTCCTTTTTCATATTTTTACCTTGTTTTCTAGGGAAGTAAATTATTCTGTTAAAATTTACAAAGCTTGTCAGCTTCACTCTTTTCTTTGTTACTTTTGTACGAGCCTACACGTAACAGACCTTATATTCAAACACAGTGTTGAGATCCAAGACATCAATGGAGCTGTCAGATGGCAATGCATGCCATTAATTTATTTTAAACACATGTTGCCTTGTGACATCACAGTGCACAACATTCAATCCTGATTGTACTGGATCACAACTTTAGCTTGTCTTTGTTCATAAATATGAAAGTAACATTGATTATGCTGTATGTATTTCTCAGTGTGTGTAAATAATGACATTCCAAAGGAATATGAATGTATTTGGACCAGAATAAAGGGAATAAGTGCCATTTAAAGGTGTGTATATTCAAATTCTATAATGTTACGTGCATTACTGAAATAGTCAGTTCTGAATGCCTACATTGTCTGCATGACTTTTACTATAATGATGGCAGGTTTATGTTTATAGCTTTTACTTGGGTTTTTCTCATTACTTGTGAGCTGACATCATATGTCATGTGTCCTTTGGTTGTACTGCATTTTATGTTAGGGGTCAGTTTTATCCTAGAGATAGAGACTGTTGCTGTATTTCTCTACAGAAATGGGTATCTGTGGTAGAGGTTGGATGTTGAAGCATTCCACATCTTATTACTTATTCGCCTAATGTTAATATATTCAGTGGAGAAAGGAAATTTTTATTGTAAACTTTCTTCCTCTGGGAATACTTACCCAGTCCAATTACCATAAAGGTCTTCCATAGATGCACGCATCCTCATTGATGCCTCACTCAGGCTTAAACTGAATAACTTGTGGTACATGGGTGGCATGGAGCACTGGCAAGAGCAGGAAATGAGAAAAAGTTCCTATACATTGTATATATGATGTATACAGTGGTCTCTCTTTTGAAAGACCTCTCCTACTATAGTGGAAAAGTGTTCTTAAAGAGAGGTGACTTTTTTGAAGGGGATCACAGAGATGTGAGCGTTAATTAAATATAAAGGCAATCATTCAGTCATACAATTTTTAGAAGTCTAGAGATAAATAGATGGGCTTTCAACACCTGCATTGTCTTATACTTTTGAACTTCAGGGTGTGTAAATAATTAGGAAACATAATCAGTAAAGAATTGACTGGAATAATTATTGGCATCCTGTGAAAATGCCAAGTGAGCAACCAGTCATTATAGCTTGTCTGTAAGATGTGTCTGGCAATTGTTGATATTTTGGAAGCTCAGGATTGATACCTTTTAGCATTTTTATAAGTTTGACCAGTAAAATTTAATTTTCTATCAACAGGTAATGAAGAAAAGTATGCCACAGACCCTCATTTCAAGGACCTCTGTCTCTTCTATGAGTATTTCCATGGGGATAATGGACGTGGATGTGGGGCAAGGTAAATTGAGTTGTAATTGTAGAACTTAGGTGTTGATGGCTGCAATATAGTGTTGCCATCATTTTCATTTTTATGCCCCCCAAAAGAATGTGTGGAGGATATAAAAGCAGCAAGGTTTGTCTGTTTGCAGTGAACTTCTTTTTCTTCTCAAACATCATGTATGTCCTACTCATGGGTAGATGCAGAAGCCTATCAGTATTGGAGCTGAAGATGGGATTTTCTTTCTGTCTGACAAGCAAGTTTCTTTTGCCTGTTTTCTTAAGGTTTTGTTTGTAGACTAAACTTGGGCAGGGGCAGCACTCAGTTAATGCTGAGGTCAGAGGTCAGTCACTGGAGCGTGGCAGTTGTTTAGGCTTCTCAGCTGAATAAGTCAGGTTTCCTGGATCGAGTTTTCATCAAACTTCATTGGTAGTCTATACTGAGTATTCATTCTCAATCCCAAAGGTCAAGGTCACAGGAGCTAAAATTGTTATTTTGGGTTCCGCCTTAAAAATCTAATTTTATTTAGCTTCCCAAACTAGGTTTTTATAAACTTCATGGTTGCATTACATTTGGATAAAGGCAGCACACTGTTGAGTCTCCAGCTGATAAATTCGAGGTCAAGGTCACTTGCTATGAAATTCCAAAATTAATTTTACATAAATAGCTGCAGTCAGTTGAGGGAGTTGGGGTATCAAGCATTCTTCTGATTACTATTTTTAATTATGCCTTTGTTTACATAGTAGAAGGTGGCACATTGTTTGACTGCTGTCCATCTCTCCATTCTGAATCTAATTTAGCATGATTACACAAGAAACATTTTTAGCATTTTCTGAAGCTGGACTTTGTCATTAAAACAGGTGTTAGCACAGTTACTCAGAAACCTCCTGACCTAATCTAAGCCAAAAATAATTGGTAAGCATGTTTTTATGCCTGTGTAAGTGATCTTTCCAGATTTCCAAGTAATTTAGGAAGATTTAATTTTTTTATTAGTCTTTGGTTCTAACCCATACAATCTGACTGTAAATCTTCAGAAAATTACCCTTAAAATATGGACCTGCAGGATGAAAACAAAAATTACAGAAATATGATTGTTGAGGTAAATCCAGATACTGGCTTATCTGTATTTGATTTGGATATGGGTTTCATATTGGATTTAGTGGACTATACTATTCTACAGGAGTGCTTTAAACTGCAAAAGAATTTGCGTGCAAAATTTTGGCATGATTGAGCTCTTGCATTTATAGAATTTTCAAAAAATGGCATCCAACAAGTGCTACATGTTCTAGATGAAAGGGAAATAATCCTCTTAAAAAGTGTCAGTAGTTAAGACAGAAGAATAAAAAGGAATATTCAGATTCTTAGGAAAAGCAACAGTTACATTTATTGGACATCTGTTGATTTGTATATAGCTTGTGTTGGGACATATGATTGCTATTATTATGTGCAATAAAAAAATTCAAGAATTACATAAAGTTGAGAGATAGCAAGAAGCCATTGAGCTCCATAGGGTTTGGAACTGCAGTTATTGAAACTGTACTGGAGGTAATTAAGATCTAAGTGTAATTAGCAAACTTTTTAGTTGAACGTAATGTTTTCCATCACTGTATCTGTCTCGAATATAACTTTGAACTCATTAAATGCATGTTTTCCAACTTTAAATTGGAGTACATGATATTTAGTTACACCTTACTGAAAACTGGTCTAACTTACAGTAAAAAATTGACTGCCTTACTGAGAAGGCCTTGTTAGGATTGGCAGGTCTGTCTTGAAACTTACTTGAAACATTATACACACATTCATCCCATGGTCTACTTGGTCCTGAATGAAAATGGTCCTGCTTGGAAATCTTATGTGTCTGCCACTGGCCATCTTGACAGCTTTGTTATCGCTATTCCTCCTGAGCTAATGGTCATATTAGCATTCATTTTTCACTAAAAGACTTCTTATGGTGTCTAGTTGGCCCTAAATGAAGATGATGGTGATCTGACATCCACCATGGCAGCCATCATGAAAATCTTTTTAGCTACTCCTCATGAATGGATGGCCATATCAACATGGGGTTTTCACTGAAAGATTTCTTGTGATGTCTAGTTTGTCCTAAATGAAACTGGTTGTGATCTGACATCCATTATGGCCACCATGGCAGCCATCTTGAAAAACTTGTGATGTCCATTTGATCTTAAATGAAAATGGTGCCAATCTGATGTCCAGTAAGGCCACCACAGGAGCCACCTGGAAATTCTTGTTCTTGCTACCACAGAAAATTGGATCTTGAAAATATTGTTATCTCTACTTTGCTTCAAATGGATGGATATATCAACATGGAGTTTTCAGCAATAGATTTCTTATATCTAGTTGATCCTAAATGAAATAATGCCCGTTGTACATACAGTGTGGCTGCCATGACGACTACCTTAAAAATCATGTTGTCACTACTGTCCTCATTTGATCATCTTTGTGACATGTCCACCACAGCGGCTGATTTTAAATCGTGTTTTTGCTGAAGAATATCAGAGAAGAAATGGTTTTATCATGAATTTCTGAAAATTCTTTTTGCCCAGTAGAGCACGAGTCCCTTCGAGGGATTTTTGTTTTTATTTGTACTTGATATTGACATTTTCATTTTAACCAGCACCATTATGTAGAAAGTGCATTTTCTAGGCAATTAAATTTGTTTGATCAGTTTATATACATATCCACTTGACCTAAGTAGCTTTTAATGCTGCTGACTTGAATTTAGAATTTTGTTTTGAATGGGGGATGAGAGTGTTTTGGACAAGGATTTCCGTTACTTCATTGTTCCTTTGTTTTTGTAGAAAACCATCTGTCTGCCAGAATTTGGATAAAGTGAACCAAGAATCTTTCACAACAATACATTACACCAAAGCTGTTAGTAAATATGCTGTCATTTAATTTCATGGAAATATGAGAAATTAGTTCCTCCATTACACTTTTTCATTTAAGTTGTTTTTCTTGAATTATGTTTGCTTGGGTTAACACTAAATTATACCAAAGACACTATGAATCCATCAATCAGGTGATGTGATAAGTAATGGCAGATTTTACTTAAATAACTATCTGCAAACTGGTTTTTAAGCACAAGGTATTCAGTTTTCATAATGTTGCAAAGGCTGATACATGGTCCTTCATTCATTTATACCTTCTATGGTGTAAATATAACAGTTTTTCACATTGATTGTAATATTCAAAATTTAATTATCTGGACTCCGCATTATTATAAAGCTTGTCTAATATCACATACAAATACATAAAGGACCAAATGGCATAGGTGTACTCTTTAGCCAAATTAAGCAAGTTGTCTCCCTTGTCTTGGAACAAAACCAAGGCCATCACAAACATTAGAGCAGTGACTATATCAAACTTTGGACCATACGTGTAGATTATCCACCTTAAAAGCAGAGGATATCTGTGCAAAATAAGTATAATTCTGTATCATTTGGCCACCACTGCTGGATTAGACCTACATAGTGGTGAAATGAGTGGCTTTATTTTGGATACATGTGAGGGTTTTTTATCCTGAGCGTAAGGGTGTCTCTCATCCCTTACTGAAATCTCCTGCTTACACAAAATTATTAGAGAAAAATTTAATTATTTTCATGTTTTTCACTTTCATACCAGTGTTGTATATGTGTATATATATATATATATATATATATATATATATATATACACACACACACACACACACACGGTAATACTGCCTGTGAGCATGTGACTGAACTGACTTTAGCAGGGCAAAACCATGTAATTGCCAATTTTACCTTTTGATCCTCTTGGTATGGTTGACTGGTTTCATTGAAGATTGTCCAGTTGGATTGTACTATGTGTGAGCAGAAGTACTTCAGAAAGGATTAAAGATTTTAATTGTTATGGTTGGGTTACTAAAGAGCCCATTCAGCATAAAACAATAAACATTACTTTGAATCTCTCCATAAGGTATGTTCTGCTAGAGAATTGTGATGGATTAGAGTTTATAATATGTCCATGAGCAAATGTGATTTGGATGGAATTAAAGATGTTAATTGATTATGGTTGGATTACTCAAGAGCTCAAGTGGCATAAATCTAACTCAGTTTGACTTCTGTGTTTAAAGTTTGTTGAGTGTGACCATGTCAAAACACCAAAATCCAAGCAGCCAAGATATCACAATATCCAATGATGGTTTAAAACAGGAATTTCAGTGGTTGCAATTGGTTGAAAGGGATATGTCTATGCATTCTGCCTTTCCTGTAAAGCTGATTTTAAAGTCTGTTATAGTGGCAGAATGACATCACATGTCCAGAATCACAGTCTCATAAAAGCATATTAACTGCAACAACAATATGCTATCACAGAAATCCATGTGAGAGTGACGTTCTGCAGAATGTGACCAGCAATCATGATTTTTCGGCAAAATATACATGGTGACATTACTATGATGGCCGTATTGCAAAAACAGATATAAACAAACACCGACCTTGATTTAATTCTTTGTAACCAGACTAAAGTACATGTCACTAACTGCCATTATAATCAATAATGCCTGGGATGAATGGGGTCTTTGTCTCAGTTTATAGTACTAGTATGTGATAATTGTCTACCGGAATTGATTGTCATTATTAAAAAGTGTTAATAGTAATGATATTGATAACAACAAAGGTGTCTGCAAATTAGACTTAAAGTCACAACAGGTGTGATGGTATAATGTATGAGTTTGTTCTTTATGTGAATCTTCTTACTGACATTAAAACAGTATTAGAATTAGACCATGACAATATCAGTATTGAGCAGTTTTGGCAGACAGCAATCTGAATCTACCCACAGGATGGAAATGTTTTAAACTTATGAGTGGAATCAGTAGAGTTGTACTGACATTGGCACATTCCAATACAGACATATAAAAGGATATTTTCCATTCTGAGGAAGATTGAGGCTGACTCTTGAAGAAACCTGGATCCATTAACAGTACATCATTTCCGTATTGTCAAGTTCAACAGTGATGAGGACTTCCAGTTATGATCTAATCTAAAAAGTGCTAAAATGCTTGTGGTGGATGTAAGAGGAGTATGAATGGCAACAAGTTACTGTTAAAGGACTGACTTGAAGAGATGATTTGGATATTTTAATATAAAAAATGTAAATTTGTTCAATAGTCTATTTTGTCTACCATATTTACTGTATATGTTGGGACACCATGTTTGTTGGGACACCATAAATTAATTTTAAAAGAAATTTTTTTATGCACTGTATGTTCTGGTACACATCGTTTTTTCGAGTTGTAATTTGTGGTACACCTTTTAAATCATTCAAAAATGCACTCCAACTGAAATTTTATTTTAAAAAATATAAAACTGTGTACTTGAGATAAAACTCTTTAATCCACTGCAGCAGCATCTCATCAACACAACTCTTCTCCTGCATACGTATGATCCATTCTTTTGGTGCATGAATATTTTTTTTAGCATTCTTATACCGTGAAAAATTGTTTGAGGCAACACTGCACCTGAAGCAGAAACTGCAAGGAGTAAAGTCAGATTTTTTCAAATCTGCACCAGTCTTGCTAATTCTCACACTTTTGACCCCCATCTTATAGTCAGTCAGTCCAGGAATGCGATCAAAGTACACTAGAATTTCATCCATGTTAGTGATCATATTGTCAGCGAAATCATCTGCTTCTCTTCTGGCCTTCATGAATTCATTACATGATTTTATTTTCTCCAAATCTTTTGGGCGACACTTAAAAGAATCCATAGTTGGCTTCCGTTCTCAGCTAGCTTTGAAATAAAATAACCATTGTATTGATATCCTTTAAAAGAAAATAGCTTCAGAGTATCCAAAGTCGGCTTCCAAGGTCGGCTTGCTTTGTAATAAAAATAACCTTTGTGTTTGATGTCCTGTCGGCAAGTTCAGAGAAGGAATTTACTGCTTGCTGCCAGTTGTGTTTATTCACCACCCAGGCTTCTATGTGCTTGGCATCTGCAGGGCCGACAAGAGTGGAGGGCAACCAGGGGATATATACCCAGGGCCTGGGCCTGTAAGGGGGCCCGGGCCGAACAACATGTTTTAGATTTATACAAGAAAAATTTTGTTTGAACAAGAACTATTAGAGGCCTGAGTGTTTCTTACCCCATGGCCTGTGATTGCTTGCTACAGCCTTGGGCATCTGTAGTAATAATTAATACAGAGGAGCATTGATATCTGCTGGTAAATAGTAATGATACTGTTGTAACCCGTGCTGGTGAAAAGATTATCACTTGCAATCAAGTGAATGTGTTTTCAAATAATGATCTTTATTTGCGAGATACATTCATACACTAGACCTGGACATAATTTTGTCTTGATTATTTTGCACCTAACACCGTGTCATGCATGAATGGCAGTTGTCTTCAATATATCGGTTGATTATTTCCCTCTCATTTGCGAAATCATCTGCTGCTCTTCTGGCCTTCATGAATTCATCACATGATTTTTTTTCTTCTCCAAATTCTGGGCAATACTGGGCCATCGATGTCTGTGCACAAAGCACTATATTGTGTAACTTTAAAATTTGTTCCACTGTTTCAATTTATTTTTAAAATTCCCAAGAATACCGGTGAAAAGGAACCAAAGTTGGCTTCGATATCTCGGCTGTCTTTGTACATTAAAAAAAAATAATAAAAAAATCGGCACGCTTAAAAGAATCCATAATCGGTTTCTGATGTTGGCTTGCTTTGCAGTAAAATAACCATTGTATTGATATCCTTTTAAAAAAAAGTAACCAAGGTCAGCTTCTGAGGTTGGCTTGCTTTGTAATATAAATAATCTTTGTCTTTGATGTCCTGTCGGTAAGTTCAAAGAAGGAGTTTACTGCTCGCTGCTAGTTGTGTTTATTCACCACCCAGACTTCTATGGGCTTGGCATCTGTAGTAATAATTAATACAAAGGAGCATTGATGTCTGCGGGTAAATAGTAATGATACTTTGGTAACTGTGCTGGTGAAAAGATTGTCACTTGCAGTCATGTGAATGTGTTTTCAAATAATGATTTTTATTTGCAAGATACTGTCATACAGTAGACCTGGATATAATTCAGTCTTGATTATTTTGCACCTAACACCGTGTCATGCCTGAATGACAGTTGTCTTCAAGATATTGGTTGATTATTTCCCTCACGTTTGTGATTTGTTGGATCCAGTTTTCAGTCAGATAACATATTCCAAACACAATTTGTTTTTCAATGTTCATGTCAATGAACAACGTGGCGTGTTTTCCAACATAAGTGATATACGCTACAGTATGGAAGCCTACGCTACATATACAGATTTTGTGGATATATTTTATTCTTTGATGTTCATGTTGAAAAAAAGGAATAAATGATAACAATACAAGGTTAGTTTCTTTCTTTTTATTATCAAATAAGCATTTTGTTTATCAATCTTATTGCAACGTGCCGGGGGGGGGGGGCACAAATGCAATACAAATTTATTTTGTTTTTTAAGTCTTTGGACATATGACCTAGGTGAAAGAAAAGTGTCACCATAAGTTCTGGGACAGGAAAAAAAATAATTATTTTGTTGTGCCCCAATATGTATGGTAAATACGGTATTTGCATGCTAAGAATTGAGTTGATAAAAATCTTCCCTCTTTTGAGGTCCAAAATCCTGACCAAATTTTGGAAATCTCCTGATCTGTCCTGACTTGACCTGATCTGTCTTTTCTATTGCATGTATGTTGTCGACCAAATAAAGATGCATTGATTGTCTAAAATTGTAGGATGGGAAGGGCCATAATAAGTAAGATTTGGCAGTGACAGCCAGGAAAATACCATACAGTCATGTGAACCTAATAGTTTGGAGGACAATTATTCTTGTATCATGAATGCCTCCTGTCCCTCTCTTCAGCGTTTGAAGACATCCAGTTTTTAAACAAAGAAAACAAAACAAACAGCAATAATAAATGTATGGGTCTGATGATGTACACTGTCCATGTCCTTACCAGTAATTCAAATCACTATTCTGTCATTTTATTAGTACAGTCTGATCAAACTGTCCTGTTATAAGTGCAGTCTGATCAAAAGTATAGTCTGATTAAACTGCCCTTTTAAAAGTGCAGTCTGATCAAACTGTTTTGTTATTAGTACAATCTGATCAAACTGTCCTGTTATTAGAACAGGCAGATCAGACTGTCTCGTTATTAGTAGTCTGATTGAACTGTCTTGTTACTAGTACAGTCTGCTCAAACTGTCTTGTTATTGGTACAGTCTAATCAAACTGTCTTGTTATTAGTTCAGTCTGATCAAACTGTTTTGTTATTAGTACAGTCTGATCAAATTGTCCTGTTATTGTACTAATAACAGGACAATTTGATCAAATTGTCTTGTTATTAGTACAATCTGATCAAACTGTCTTGTTGTTATTATTACCGTCTGATCAAACTGATGCTTGCATGCTAGATAATAGAATATTGAAGTATAATCAAACTTGTCAATAGCAGCCACTCATAAGAAAGAGCAAAACTGACCTTTATACACAGGTGACCGATGAATGCAGGTTGACCTTTCACACTTGGTTTTGAACAAATATTATTATTGTTGTTGTTGTCATTATCAACAAATTTAATTTAGTGCACTATTCAACAAATCATGAAAATAATGTATATGTTCTCTCCCAGATTTGTTTCAGACAAGATTATTTTTCCTGCTCACTTTAATCCATCCCATAAATTAAACAAACACTGATGCTTAAAAAGAGTTAAAAAAATTACTTTATCATTGTATTGTGCATGATGACAAAACAAAATTCCAGCCCCCACCCCAATTAAATGGTTAGTCCCAAATGCATCTGCTATTTTTAACATATAGTTGGGAGAAACCATTATTTGGTCATTAAACATGTAGGTCAGTGATCATTGAAGGCAAGTGACTGTTGTATACATGACTTACATATAATTAAATTAGAATGGCCATTGTGACTTGGTTATTACTGTATAAAGGTGACCATTTTGAAAGGTTTTACTGTCATTAGATCAAAGCACCTTAGTGATATGGATCTGGAAATTACAAAAATGACAAGTGCAAGATACTTTCTTGATGAGAATAATAAATTTTAGCTTTTTGCCTTATAGTAATCGCCCATTGTGAAACATAATTCCAAAAGATTGAAAAGCAAGCATTTATATGTACTGTTCCAAATCAAATATGGGATTTCAGATTGGAGAAGGAACATTTCAGTGTTAATGTTTGAGTAGACATGGGTGGTGCTTTTTAGAATACAATATATACTGGCATTGTGATCAGTTGGGAAAATCACAGTCAAGGGGTTGCATTATTTGTCTCCACACGAGGCTTAATAATGTTATACCGTGACTGGGATTTCCTTGTCTTTGTACAAACACCAACATAGATTATTTTTCTCCTATAACCAGCTCCAAGAATTGGAATTAGACAAAGTTATTGAGGATACAGTAGCCATGTTCCATCACGATCAGACTCTGCCACCTGAATCTGACTGCATGGGGTCAATAGCAAGACTTATCCTGCCTATTATGTTGGATCCACTTGCATTGATGAACATCCTGTATGCTGTTCTGCCATCACTGCATTGGCTGTTTCAAGACTCAGTCTACCAATAAGTGCTACAATGCACCAAGCTTTCTCTCCATGGCCAGTTGTGCCACATCATATAGTTGATATGCACTTCTTTCATTGGAAACAGTCCTGCAGATCCAACAAAACATTTTCAGAGTCCGCTTTCTTTGATCTCAGAGACCTTTCATCCCAAAAGGCTCAACTCAGCCTTGTTGGACCTATTGCCATGGCAAAACAGGTTAACTTTCCAGGTCGTTAATCAGTTTCATGAGCACATGACTTAATGACTTCTGCTGGATTTGTGGGAGGGAAAGTTTATGCTTTTGAAACCTCTCTCCAACATATGGAGTCTATTTGCTAGTTATCTAGAAGCAGTCTCACATACCTTTGAGGACTGGAGATAGCCTCTCTGAGGTAAGGGGATGTAACTCCCTCCACCTCTTACCTATTTGCCTAAGGTATTATGATCAGGTAAGGTATTTGAAGAGGAAACCAATTTTTTTTTGAGTAAAATATGTTTCTTTGATAATACTTAACCAATCTTTATACACAAACACAACTCCAGCCTCCCTACAGTTACATCCATATAGAGACCATGCCTTCCACTCCAGTAGTAACTGAAGTATTCATGGGATTTGGCACCAGTCCCTGTATCAAGAGGAGTTAACTGAAACTGCCATTTAGGTGGGCAGATAACTGTTAGCTATTGAGTTAAAAAGTTTTAGCCTCCAAGGGCTGGATTTGCAAGTTAGTAGTAGTTCTCCTAAGGTATTATGATTGTGTAAGTGTTGTTGAAGAAACATTTTATTAGAAAAATTGCAGTTTGCACAATATACTTTTTTAATGAAAGTGAGTGATATTTTACTCCCTACAGTGAAAGAACAATAAATGTCAAACAAATTCATAATCTCATTCATACGTGATTTAAGTGAAACAAAATTGGATAAGTTCTGATGGTTACCCCATGTATGAGTTCTCATTAACATAATGTATGATTTCTTCTGACATCCAGTTGCAGCATTATAGAGGGGTAATTGAAACTTGGGAAAGCATAGTTCTGGCAGTTGCTGCATCAAAATGCAAAAGTTAAACTTATTGCTCAAAAAGCACTATTAGGATTTCTTATTTTAATTTAAACTGCAGTATTAAGTATCAATTATCAAATTAGCACTTTTATAAAAATAAAAAATTCTCACAAAAGTAATGTTAGATATAAATAGAATCTACACATACATTTGCTGAAGATTAATGTTTTTATGCAAAATAATAACTTAGCATGACAGAAGCCATGAACATGGTTCGTTTTCATTTCTATTGATATGCTATTTTCGTCTGTGAACTGATAACCTAAAAGCACAACAGCAGCTCCTCAGCATGTTTGTTTTCTTTGGCATTATGTTGACAATAAACAGATGAATGTACTTGGGGATAAATGAATCGCACTGTATAACCACAGGCTATTCCATTGTTGGATTCCTATTTTTAAAAAAATCAGTACATGTAATAGAAAATCTTGTGAACAAATCAATACAGCAAGTATCACATTTATGCGATTATCTGTGTATTGTCTTACATTCCTTGCATCAGTCAGATTAGTTGTTTAAAATGGACAATGGACTTGCTCCAAACTACTTACAAGATGTAATTCGACATTTTATTGTTAACAATGAGACCTACAGCACCCGATCGTGAGGTCCCCTTTCTGTAGAACTTTCTTGTTTCAAAGTTAATTACTGCCTTTACAAATTATTTACCAACAGATATTGTAAGTAACTCATCTATGCAAAATCTCACAACTTATTGAACTGAGCTGAACATATAATACCCATTTGTTGTATGTAAATACATTAGATCAATTGTATGCCAAGTAAGATGGCTTCATATGATAAAAACAACTTTCCCAAGCTGAAATAACATTCTTTTATGCTAATCCTTGTCAGTATTTTATAAGTGTTGACAGTAGTCACTGCCTTGATTTCTACAAACATCAGCTGAAGTCGAGTCTTTATTAGAGACAGACCAGTTGATTTTCTGAGATGGGGATGGTGGTGTAAATGCTTGAAAACAATTGCCTTGTTCTGGTATTGTAGTATAAAAAATGCGTTATTCCATTCCCTTATTTTTAGAAAACAAATTTAGCCTGTGATGAAAGAAACAGAAAATGCCCGTCAGAAAGAACATTTTAGCCTCATACATTAAATGGCCAGTAGAGATGCCAAAATTTTAGGAAACTTCTACTGGGTACCTGTCAATCCTAACAATTAGTTACCTGGGTATCCAATTAAAGAGAAGTTGTATTAAATGTGAATCTGAACTGCTTTGTTGTAGGTTCACACATGCTAACAGTTAACCCCCAAGAGAGATATACGCGTAATTATTACTAAAACGAGTGGCAAAAAGTGTAATCTGAGCATAAAAGAACAATCGGTATATTACATGTCATAATTACAGAAAACTGTATGAAAAACGTACATTTATTTTTGCTACTTACCAGGATCCGCAGTTAAAACTTTACTCACAAATCAGCTAAATTCATTTGGATTAATAGTTAGTGCAAGAGTATAGACACACAAGAAATTGATAAATTATGCATAACACTCACTTTAACTAGTCTACATGTTTACAGTAATTTTCCTGAATATTTGTAAAGTACACAAACGATGACTGTTCTTTTACATCACTGTCAAATTCTTATTTCAAAATATTTAAAATGATATTGATTTGTCTTTTTCTGGATGCAGCATGTTTTCAAGTTTAACAAAATCCTCTCCTGTAACATTCTTCAGTCATATAACATCCATCAGTCACATTGATAAAGCTCATTTATTATGATATATGGCACCATTTATATTCAGTTTAGACTGGTCCTCTACATATGTGGTATCAAAATAGAATGAGTCTTTGACACATGGTTTCACATTGAAGAAACCCATCTGTTTTCTTGGAACTGTTTCCTGTACATACTATCAATAGAAATAAGGAAATTTAGACAGAGGACTAGTGATGAACACAGGAACTCGTATTGTTGTTTCCAATTTAATGATCAGTCATATATGTACTATATAATAAAACAAAAATAAGTTGTAAATAGGTGCAGTACCTCATTTTCCTTTGGCCAATGAGAGGGCAGTATTCCATTCAGCAAGTTGCACTTGCATATTAAGCAGGCCCGATCCTGGCA
Source organism: Megalonaias nervosa (assembly GCA_016617855.1). Classification (NCBI taxonomy): domain Eukaryota; kingdom Metazoa; phylum Mollusca; class Bivalvia; order Unionida; family Unionidae; genus Megalonaias; species Megalonaias nervosa. Next base: position 15,979 of record JAECUM010008539.1, on the reverse strand, counting down.
ATGTCAAGGGGTAGCGTGGGAAAACAGTCTTCTATTCCTTAAAGGTATGATACTAAGCCAAACTTTGGACAGGCGTACGAAGTTGAATGCCTGAGCTAAGAATTGGTACATGTACCAAATTTATCACGCTATGCCAAACACAAACTCTAGCTTGATACATCAGCACTGATTCTTAAATAGGTCGTGCGAGAAAGGAGAGAAGTGTCCTTCCTTGTATTATTATATGGTACATGTATGACAAGTAAGTTGTAAGCAACTATATGAGTCTCTGTGATGATGAATAAATGAGCACACAACATGAGTCATGAACTGAAATCATTATTCTATGTCTCGATCTGAACTTGGAAACTTTTTTTTTAAGGGGTACCTGGTTGTCTGTTTTATTATCCGGGTTATTATCAATGGGTGGGTACCAGAGTACCCTGGTACCTGTTGTCATTTTTAATGGTCAGTCTGTTACAACACACATACAGTCAGATTTGAACTAGTTCAAAGTTGTCTATATTTAGCCTTGTGACTGTGCCATTACTGCTCAAGGACTAAGCATATAGTTTGCATTTCAGAGTAAATTCAGTGTTTTCAGGTTTGATTTTTTTAAACAGAAGTGGTTGTTAATTTGGAATTTAACTGTTCATGTCTCAGAGGATTATGTTCCTTTGTAACAGTAGGATAAATTTATGCTGTTCAAGTTAGGCTGAACAAGGTGTGTTTACTTTTGTTCAGATTTCTTTGAATAAAGTGAAAGCATACACAAGACTTTCAAAATTTTTTTTATTGACCAAATATATGACTGAAATAAAGATGACTGATTCTTCAAATGGTATCTGTTTGTAAATCTCTCTTGACCTCTATCTTTCCATGGATGGTCTTCATTCATTCACTTTTAAAATGTCAATTGGCAATATCAGCAAGCCCTTCCATAGTGGAGTTGCCATCAGCGTTCCTACTGAAGCATGCATGGTGGTGATTGTTTTGAAAAATTGTGTGATCTCTACTGTATATATTGGCAATGATGATCAGTCTGGATGGTAAGTGTTGGAATACTGTATGTACTGGCATGATGATCAGTCAGGATAGTAGGTGTTGGAATACTGTATATATACTGGCATGATGATCAGTCTGGATGGCAGGTGTTGGAATACTGTATATACTGGCATGATGATCAGTCTGGATGGTAGGTGTTGGAATACTGTATATATACTGGCATTATGATCAGTCTGGATGGTAGGTGTTGGAATAGTGTATATACTGGCATGGTGATCTGTCTGGATGGTAGGTGTTGGAATCCTGTATATACTGGCATTATGATCAGTCTGGATGGTAGGTGTTGGAATACTGTATATATACTGGCATTATGATCAGTCTGGATGGTAGGTGTTGGAATACTGTATATATACTGGCATTATGATCAGTCTGGATGGTAGGTGTTGGAATAGGTTATATACTGGCATGGTGATCTGTCTGGATGGTAAGTGTTGGAATACTGTATATATATTGGCATGTTATGAATTGCGGACAGCATAGACCCAGATTTGACAACACATATACTGTCAACAAATCAGGATCTGTTCTGTTTTGTTAATATAGGATTTCAAGTGAGCAGTGCAAACCAGGATGTGTAGACACAATGACAGCTACAAGTCCATACTTTTTACAGCTGGATGTGCATTATATATAGGAATGTTGTAATGTAGTTTTGGGAATAAAGTCTGATGACATCTGGGGTTGGCAGTTTAAAATTAAATTTTCTCTGGCATTACTTAAAAAATAAATAGACAAACCCTCACAGGCTTAATGACAGCAAGAGGAATCAGACTAGAGACCTCAAAAGTGCAGTGAAAATTCAGTGACAACTTTACAATGTAAAACCCTAATCCCCTTGTTCTTTAATTAATTTCAGCCACCAGACTGGATGGACTGCCTTGATTATCAACCTGATAAAGAAACTATCCCAGAGTGGTGAAGGGCTCAGTGACAATGCGGATTCTGGCAGTGCTGATTACTCCATTAGCAGACGGTTTGATGAGGCTCACTTTAATCATCATTTTAGTCCACATCTAAGTCCACACCTTAGTCCACACCTCAGTCCAACCCTGGGATCATCAGTCAATCCTCTTGTATTTGAAAAATTGAAGCAAGAACTGTGAACATGCGCTTGACAGTTTTATCATTTATAGCAGTGGTAGCATTTTCTGTTGTTTTTGTCACTTCTGTGCATTTCTCAAACTAGTTGTATGCTCATTTTTTGCTCACCTCTGCGAAGTAGAAGCAAGCAATTATACCACCATTGGCAGCAGCATCGGCATGATAAAAGTATATTCATATGTTTACCTTCATTTAATGTCAACCATTTTATTCTTCCAAGGTCCTAGGCAACAGTTTTTAGCAGGTTTCATAGCACCTGTCTAAAGGGGGGGGGGATAAATTGGTACAAACTTGTACATTAGTTGCACTTTCTTGGTTAAGTTTTTGTTTTTAGCTCAGGTATTTTGCACACTGTATAAATCCTCTTATTAGCAAGAATCTGAAACTTGGTCATGGGATACATTTTAATAAGTTCTACACCTTTGTCATGCATTTAGGACACTTCATTGACTTTTGATTAAATTTTGTAGTTTATGTTTGTTTCACTACATTTAAATTTTACTGGCTTTCATTAACTTCTTGCATTTAGCTTTGTGACCAATTATGTTTTTTGCCCTGTGTATATTTACTGTTATACCTAGATTTATGAAAGGGGGTGGGTACATCTTTGAGAGTACTATACCCTCATTACAAATATAGGTCACTTTGACCATTAGTTCATATTTCACTGACTTTGATAAAAGTGAGTTTTAGCTATTTCTTAAGCACTGTTCATGCTAGAATCATCAAATTAGAAAATTATATGCATCTCTGTCAGTACCATACCACAAAAGAAAGTCACTGACGTCCATTTCACATTTTACTGGTTTAAGTTTTGCATTTTCTCTTGACCGGATAGGTTTTAGCACCCAGTAGATATACACTGTTATACCTAGATTCATGAAATTTGGTGCATCTTGATGAGTACCACACCTTATAACAGAAGCTGGGCATGGTGACCTATATTACGTGCTTCACTGACTTTTGTAAAATTGTGTATTTTATGTTAATTTCTCAAGCTTTGTTATGCTAGCATCGTTGGACATGACGAACATGTGCATTTCTGTTAGTACCACACCATTACCATAGAAAAATGCTGTTGTGAACTGTATTGCACATTTTACAGACTTGGGTCAAGTTTTTGCATGTAGGTTTTGATAGATTTTAGCACCATATATACCCTGTGTTATACCTAGGTTCATGAAAGTTCGTGAGGAAATTCATCCTGATGAGTACTATACACTTACCACAATTTAAGGTCACTGTGATGTATATTTCTTACTTCACAGGTGTTAATTAAATGTTGAGTAAAGTTTACTTCTCTTGCTCTGTTCATGCTAGAATCATCAAAATTTGTTAGTAACATACACTTACTACGAAAGACTTTGGCCTCCATTTCTCGTTTTACTGGCATAGGTTTCAGCTCAGAACCAAATAGTTCTTTCTAGCACCATGTATACATATTGTTATTCTGAGTTTCATGAAATGTGGCGAGGGGATGTATTGTGATGAGTACTACACCCTCTGTTTACGCTGGAGTAATCAGACATGGTTATTGCATGCACCTCTTTTAGTATTACATCCTTACAACAAGACATCATTGTGCCCTTCATTTATAATTTTACTGGCTAATGTTTTTCATTTAGCTCATGACCGCATTGGGTTTTTTACATATTGTATAATACAGTTATACAGTTATACCTGTAATCATGAAACATGTTGTGAGGGTGCATCTTGATAAGTACTACAACCTCATCATATAAATAGGTCACTATGACCCATATTTCACATTTCAATGACTTTGATTAAGTTTGACATTTTTACTGTTATTGCTGTATTCCTAAAATTAGGTGACCTTTTACATCACTCTTAGTACCAAGCCCATACCAGACAAAGTCATTCTAACCTACTTTTTCACATTTTACTGGCTAAAATTTAGCTCATAATCATATAGATTTTTGTCATGCTGTGGTATATACTGTTATGTATAAAATCATGAAACTTGGGCATGCAACTTTATGAGCATTACTCATTTTAGCAGCAGGTCAATATTTACAGTATTTTATTCTTCATTGACTTGGGTTAAATTTTGTTTTTGATGTTCATTTCTTAGGATTGTTCATGCTGTAATCTTGAAATTGATGAGGATATGCAACTGTTAATGCCACACTGTTATAGTAAAAAAGGCTCATTGTAACCCATATTTCATATTTTACTAGCTTTGATTAAGTCATTGCATTTAACTGATGACCACCAGAAGTTTAGGAATGTTATATGTGTACCATCTTACCTAGAATAATGAAACAGGGGTCAATGATCGGACTCAATCCGTGTGAGAAATATCTTAAAATCATGCAAAATTCCTAATTTAAGTAATTTACTTTTTAAAATTTCTGATCCCAGTAGGGGTATTTGTTTTCCAATAATAATGGGTCCATGTTCCATTGCCAGTCATGTAAGAATCCTGTGTTGCCTCTTTTCAAAGGAAATTTAAACAAAATAATAAATGACAATAAAAGCAGTATTTTCTTTCACGAGTTTTACACCTCAGTCAACTTGCACACAGTGGGATCCAACAACATAGACCGCATTATAAGCGACGGCACAAGTTATCAAGGGACCTCCATAACAATATAAAATGATACTGTTCTCACTGGACATCGAGAGAAGTGCTTGGGGGGGAGTGAACTGGTCTGTTTGATGGCTGAATAGTCGTTTTAAAAATGAATTGGGAATAATTGTCAATAAAGCACTTTTTCTAACGAAGTTATTTGTCTTTATGTAAAAATGACCTTTATTTTCAAGATATCCAACTGAATAGAGATGTTAACATTATTCCAACTGGTTTCAATGACCTTCACATGTATGCAAAAACATTGTGCATTACATCACTGCTTTATGTTGTTGAGTAGTCTGGTTCCCTGATCTGTCTACCCCCTGCTTTGCTATCTACTCTTGTGGAATGCAACACAAGGAGCATGGTCAGCAGGGAACCAGACTAGTTATTGATTCAGATTCACACTCAAACAAGATTCCTTTATTAAAAATGGGAACATTTAGTTTGTGAAAGAGCCATCATCGTCAGAAGTCATTTTTTTTTTCTTTTTGTTCTGTAATACTGATGCCATGATTTTTCATTGCAAGTACACCATTCCCTCGATAACTCGCGCCCTGATAACTCGCAAACCCGTTTATAACGCAGGGTCAGGCGTGGATCCCATTTTTTAAAACCAGAAATTACCCCAAAAATAGATCCCTATTTTATGAACTTTATGGAAATTGCGATCAAAATTAGCTACAAAAACTTTGATATATCGCTCGTTTTATTGTCGAAAACGGTAGATAGGACCTGGAAATTTTAATCAACATTATGAAATACCAAATTTAAAAATAAGTCATACAATTTATTTACATTTTCTTTTCAAGTGACATTGCTAGCACACTGCAATTAACAATATGTAAGGAAATTTCGATCAGTGAAAATGTCACTTACGCCGCGTGGAGGCAGTACTTTAATAAATAAATACAAATTAAATAATTTTTTATCAATTGAAATTTTTGTTCTAGTTCTATCTTCTAGTTCCTTTTAAGGGTAATCATCATAAATGCAATGTGTCCTCTTGTAATTAATCGTAAAATGTGTCAATCTACCGTAACAGCTATGTCCGCGAGCATTTCTCTGAGAACCTATTTAGGTGCCGACTGTGTTTTGATAACTGACTTGCAGAAGTATTTGTTGCATTGCACTGAATTAAAAGCTGGCCTCCTTTGTATTATCACGTTAATTATGTCTTTTGAATCAAATAATAGAGGTGAAATAAAAGAAAAGTTAAAGGCACGAAAATCTTCCAAACTTAAAATCTAGCTGCCCCGGTCGTATGTCGGGTGAACTCACTTCAGTTGATCAATTGAACACTGTTATAAATGTTATTGTGTATGTAACTTAAACTACCATAAATTAACCGACTCATTGGTAACTGTGATCAAAGATAGCACGGCAACCAAGCGAAAAGAATACTATACTTCGTAAAATAAAGAACTTGGTTTCACAGATATGAACCATTGTGGGCAAGTGAGTTTCAGAGAATTCTTGAACTGGAACTTTGAGATATCCTCAAGAATGATAAAAAGTTTCATTATTACTTCCAATGAAATCACAATATCAATACTTTATTAATTGAACAGCACAAAAATTGAGATTTGACGTAGACGATTGTCTCACAAAACTTTCGCTTGCTTTTTGAACAAAAGGAATCTTGTTTGGTGATGTATCAACAGTTAGTCTAGTTCCCTGCTCTTTGCACTCTCAGTTTGGTAGGATATAATGTCATACCACTCGGGGAACCAGACTCATCAAGAAAACAAAAAGCAGTGATGTAATACACACGTTTTCGTGTAAACATAATGGTTATTGAAACCAGTTGGAATGATCTTTCACATGTTTGACATTTTGAAAATAAATGTTATTTAAACAGAATAACAAACAACTTCATTAGAAAAAGTGCGTTATTAAAAATTATTGTCGACATGAATGTAAAATGAGGATTCAGTCATTAAACAGCGAAGTTCCCTAACCCGACCCCCCCCCGGCTGTTTTCTCGATGTCCAAGTGATTTTTTTTCAATTTTTGGAGGTCCCTCGGTAACTCGCTCCCTCGCTTATAGCGCGGTCTATGTTTGTGGACCCCGTTGTGCGCGAGTTATCGAGGGAGTGGTGTAATAGTTTAACTTCTTCTCATCCGTGAGGAAATCTCTGAGTGCCAATTCAGGAATTACAAATTAACTACGTACTCTGAAACTAGCATTTCATTAATAAAAATGTATCTGTGAAACAGAATTTTATGTCATCAAGTATTCATTTCACTTGGTTGTCTTGCTATCATTGATCACATTTGTGAATGAGTATGCTAATTTAAGGTAGTTTAATTATATTACATTCACCCCAAAATTTGTAACAGTGTTTGATTGATTGCTTGAAATGAGTTGACCTGACACTAGACTGGGGCCTCTAGCTCTTATGCAGGTTGGATTTGCATGCCTTTTAACTTATGACTTAGTCCACCCCCTTTATTTGATACAAATGACATAATTAACATGGTAATACAAGGAGGTCAGCTTTTAATTCAGTGCAACAGTACAACAGATACTTGCGTAAATAAGGAATCAAAACACCGTTGGCACTTAATTAGGTTCTCACAGAAACGGATATAGCTGTTACCGTAATGGTAGATTGACATATTTCACATTTGAATACAACAGGGCACATTGTATTTATGGTCATTACACTTAAACCAAGTTTAAAGATATAAGGAAAACACTAATTTTACTTGATAAAAGAACTTATTTAATTTGTACTTATTTATTAAAGTACTGCCTCAAGTCCACAATAGTGATAATTTCATTGATCAAACTTTCATTGCATGCTGTTATTTACAGTGTACCAAGAATGTTGTTTGGAAAGAAATTTTAATAAAATACGTGACTTATTAAAAGTTGACAATTTCACAATGTTGATTCGAATTTCCTGGTCATATGAACTGATAAAACGAGTGATATTTCAGGGTTTCAGTTACCAATTTTGATTGCGATTTTCTTCATGTTCAACATATAGGGGTGAAATATTTGGTACTTTCTAGTATATAAAAAAAATGGGATCCATGACCAACCCTGCATTATAAGCAGGTTTGTGAGTTGTCAGGGCATGAGTTATTGAGGGAGTGGTGTATCAAGTCTCTTGTTTTGTAACAAATAAATGCAAGATATCTGACTGTGGAAGTATGGGTGTGGTCATTCATGGCAATTGAAGCGGTTGCTATTGGAGCAGTAGTTGCTATTGGAGCAGTAAAATGCCAGCTGATCAGGGTTGATTTTGTTTGTTTTCCTGATTACTCCAAACAGACTGCTTCAGTCCAGATCTGCCTGCACATTATGATCTGGCAGATCTGGGTCTTTACAGTTTGCAGTTGGTTATGACTTGTAAACAAATATTTGTGGTACTTTATTTTAATAGTTTATTATGTGCATGAGACAGGTTGTCAAATTTACTGTAAATATCCACCATGACAGTAACATATCATCTCTGACAGAGACAGTGAGCTGACATTTAGCACCAGGACAGAACTGAATGGAATTCCCTTACAGTTATCAGTTACTTTTGTCATATCAACTTCCTGTGGTTGAGACGAAGCAAAGGGATATTCTAAAGTGTGAAAGGTAATTTTCATAGCAGTCAAATGTCTTTCTAAAGCATCTGTTGCCCGCCTTTTTGTATCGGTGATCAGTTTTAACATTTATTACTGTCAGTCATTTTATTGACCATGCCAGCCAATTTTAAAGGCTCATTTATTTACCATATTTACTGACTTAGGTACCTAACTGCCAATAGTATAGAGCCATAGGTTTTATCCCAGCAGCTAGGTGTGCTTGTACACTAGCAAATATAGCACAGTTTTTCAAGATAACTGACTGGATAAATGAGGATGATGAGGAGGTGTGGCCAAAGGAAGAGGTAGAGAAATTAAGATTTTGTCAACATTTCAGATGAGTTTTCAAGTATATGTTTCATTGTGTCACATTTTATTGATAATATTATGTGTACATAAGCCAAGTTTTGCATGTAAAGTTTGTCAGCTATTATATTTTAACCTAGCACATGACTTAGTCATTTTTACAGTCTCTTGCATTGTTGTATATGGTTCATGTACATGTACCTCTTTTAGTCCTATTAATAAGATTTAGGGAAGTTATGGGTAAAAAGTTCTTTTTATTTTGCATGTTCAGATTTTTTTATTTGTTTTTAATTTATGGCGTCCAGTTGTGTTTTTATGTATGACTTTTATATGTTCAACATATGACTTGTAAAAGAAAGCAAAATTATGCCATTACATCTTTAACTGTTTTTCTTACTAACATTACATAATTTTGACATAACCTTTCATGATGAGAAACATTGATGTTATAATGTTGATATCTGTGATACATTTTGATACACCATACCACAAGACCGGGAATATTACATTGTGATGTTGTCCATCCATCAGTTTGTTACTGGTTTTGTTTCTGTGCAGTAACTTGAGTGTCCCCCATCCACAGGTACCAAACTTTGTGGATGGCTTGATAAAACCCTACTGATTTTGGAGTCGAATACCTGAACATGTCAGGTCATTGACTGAAAGAACAAAATTATTTTTCATACAGTAACTCGAGTTCTTCACTATGTACAGTTACCAACCTTATGGATGGCTTGTTCTTGGAGTAAGAAAGAAGACTGTTGAAGTTAAAAGATCAAAGATCAAGGTCAGTGGCTTGAAAGAAAACAAATGATTTTCACACAAATACATTAGTTCTATACCACTTAAGTGGACCAACATTTGTGAACATCTTGCACTTGGGGTAAGGAATAACCCTATCAGTATTGGGGTCAAAGGCTCAAAGGTCAAAATTACCTTTGACTAAAAGAAGAAAAATGATTTCAGCTTCATCTATAGCTACCAGACTTTTGGAGTCAAAAGGTCACTGGCTAAGTTCATTATCACTGAAAGAAGATAAATGTTTTATGCATAATAACATTAGTTCTACCTCACAGACCTGGACCAAACATTGTGGATGGCTTACAAGAAGAAAAACTTGTTGAATTTGGGGGCCAGAAGAGCATTGAGACTGATAGAATATCATTGGTTTCCGGACAAAAAATGTCACTTAACTACATGGTGTACTAATAAACATGGGGCAGGTGATGGTATAATGTGCAGTTCATGTACACTATGACAAATACATTCTCCACATATAAATACTTTTAAACTATGTCAATGGACTTTTTTGGATTTATTATAGATTACACTCAACTGTGTTTACATTTGAACATGTTTGAAAAATTATAAATTCATAAAACATGTATACATTTTTGAGCATCTTACAGTAAACAAAACTTTTGCATTACATATGAAAATTCTTGTTTTTGATGCCATATATACTTGCTTGTGAGTAGAGTCCAGCTGCAAATAATGTGGACTCTGATTTTGGTCTATGTTGTTTTTTCTACTGATTATGCCTTGCAAACTGCAGAGACCCAGATCTAATGCAATGGCAGATCTGGGTTTGTGCAGTTTGCAGTTGGACCCAGCTTGTAAATGAAGACCGTTTATCCTGTGAGTGACCTCAGACTTTTTGGAGCTTTTCACTGTGTGACTGTAAAGTAACTGTAAAATCCTGTTTACTTTTAATGGTAAAGTGTACACTCAGGTATTACATGTCAAAGTCATTGTGCTCAATACTTGACTGATGGCCTTATTAGCCTGGTTTGTCATGCTACATCAGCCAAGCATTATCATGCATTATCATATATACTATACTGTAACAATAAAAAAATGACTGCTGTTTTTGAATGATTTCACCTGTTATTGATGACTAGATTTTTAATGCATTAATTAACGTGGGTTTTTTTTAACCCCAGTGTTAGAATTCCACTGGTTGTTGATTGGAATTTAAATGCTTGATATAATCTTTCTCAAGAAAATTCTGTCTCCTCAAAAGATCAGTTATACATGTATCATCAAGACCACTAGATTAAAATCTGTTGCAATGCAGATTCCGATGCTACACCTACTTAGCTGGAACTAAGATGAAATCAACTTTACAGATTCCGATGCTACACCTACTTAGCTAGAGCTAGGATGAAATCAACTTTACAGATTCCGATGCTACACCTACTTAGCTAGAGCTAAGATGAAATCAACTTTACAGATTCCAGTGCTACACCTACTTAGCTAGAGCTAAGATGAAATCAACTTTACAGATTCCGATGCTACACCTACTTAGCTAGAGCTAAGATGAAATCAACTTTACAGATTCCGATGCTACACCTACTTAGCTAGAGCTAGGATGAAATCAACTTTACAGATTCCGATGCTACACCTACTTAGCTAGAGCTAAGATGAAATCAACTTTACAGATTCCGATGCTACACCTACTTAGCTAGAGCTAGGATGAAATCAACTTTACAGATTCCAATGCTACACCTACTTAGCTAGAGCTAAGATGAAATCAACTTTACAGATTCCGATGCTACACCTACTTAGCTAGAGCTAAGATGAAATCAACTTGCTCATTATGTGATCCAGTTCGTAGACATCGAAGACATGAAAGAGAAACATTACCCTTGTCTTCATTAAGGTTCCTTCCTGAATTTTCTACTCCAGTGACTTTTAGATCTTATTAATGTTGTCACATGGACATGATGCCATGAAAGCCCTGTCTAGAAGCACTGTAAAAGTAGATGTGATTTACCACATGGACACGATGCCATGAAAGCCCTGTCTAGAAGCACTGTAAAAGTAGATGTGATTTACCACATGAACATGATGCCATGAAGGCCCTGTCTAGAAGCACTGTAAAAGTAGATGTGATTTACCACATGGACATGATGCCATGAAGGCCCTGTATAGAAGCACTGTAAAAGTAGATGTGATTTACCACATAGACATGATGCCATGAAGGCCCTGTATAGAAGCACTATAAAAGTAGATGTGATTTACCACATAGACATGATGCCATGAAGGCCCTGTCTAGAAGCACTGTAAAAGTAGATGTGATTTACCACATAGACATGATGCCATGAAGGCCCTGTCTAGAACCACTGTAAAAGTAGATGAGATTTACCACAGGGTCCCATTATATTTCTCTCACATGCCCTTTACCTCATGTAACCTTACCCCCACATGACGGTCTAGATGCAGCTAGTCTCGAGAGACCTGTTTTTGTGCCTCACCTTTTCTCAGAAAAGGGGGTTATAGTATCCATTGTTTTTGTCTGTCCGTAATAGTTTCATTTCAGCTCATTAACTTTAAAACTGTTTGAGATTAGGGGTTGAAATTTGGTTTGTGTGTGCATCATCCTTAGGAGGTATGTTACACACCACATGGAGGAGTGGAAGGAACACCGTTTCATGGTCATGGTTGCAGCTCAATCTTTTTGTTTTCTGTCACCTTCCTTTCTGCATTATAATATTCAGGCCATTTCAGATTAAGGAATGAAACTTGAATTCTTATACATTATCACTAGAAGGTGTGTAACTGCATTAGGGATTCTGTCTTACAGACAAGGTCCAGCCTCACTATTTTAACTTTTCCCTCTCACTTTCCATTCCACTTTGTAACAATAGGTCTGTTTGAGATTAAGGAATAAACCTTGGTATACATGTACATCATCATTAGAAGGTGTGTTGTTTGTCTTGTTGGTGGTCTTATTTCAAGGTCAAGGTCATGGCTTAGAATTGTAAGTTTTCCATCAGACTTTATATTCTTCCCTTTATAACATGACCTTATTAGAAGGTGTGTTGCCTACCACATTTTCATGATCATATCTTCAAGGTAAAGGTCATGAATTAATGCTTTAACATTTCTATCACACTTTCCATTCCAATCAATAACGTAAGAGTAGCAAGAGATTAGGAGAAGAAAATTGGTTTGCGTGTATATTATCGTTAGACTTGTTGTTTTCTACAGTTGTCTAAAAACTGGCACAGAAAATTCATTCCTATTTGGAAATACTAATTTTTTACATAAACCCATGACAGACATATTGACTTGCCAGCTCACAAAATTCAGAATTTGAAACTAAGATGTATGACAGCTGTCATGGACAAGCATTAAATAATTTACTCTTTTTTTAAGATAAAAGAATAGAGGAGTGATATGGTTTTTGGTCCATGCACACCAAAAGTAGGTAGAACCTTTCCATATTTTGTAATAGGAGTTGGTTTTTGCATCTGGATGTTGTTGTTGTGAATATAGTCAATTATTTTCAACGACCATTGTGTCAATTTGAACAAAACTTCTTACTGAATTGAATGGCATAAATATAACAAATGTGCCATGTCTGTGTATTGATACAAATCTAATGCTGTTTGGCAGTGCTACTGTCATGTTGTGACTGATAAGCAACCCATTAAAAAGGCATGGTCTGTCATTTAGTTACATTTAGGAATCAATTTGAAAGTCTTTTACATATGACAAATTATATATATATATATATATATATATATATATATATATATATATATATATATATATATATATATATATATATATATATACACACACTGATCTGTCTTTGTATTATGGCCTGGTGATGTTTCTTCTAATTATGGCACATCTTTAACTATCTTACTGCAGAGGGAGAGCTTGCAAAATAAGAGCACTACACTGATCTAGAAGTTAATCGCAGCATGTGTGTATTGCATCAGGCAAGAAATTAAGCACAAAACTGCATGTCTGTGTACACGATATAATGTCAGAGGTCACATTAAAAACATAACAATTAAAACCCTTCTCAAATAATTATTTTTCCTCAAATTTTCACACAAATATTCTGTATCGACAATTTTGACTTTAATTAAAAGTACAAAACAATGGTAAATACTGATCTATTCCTAAATAAGTGTAGAATAGAACTAATAAAGAGAATTTCAACTCACAAAATGATTGCAGGAAGTCCATATTTATATCAGTTAAGAGTAGCCCCCAAGTGACTGAGTGGTCTATGGCACTCACCTTTACTCATCACTGTCATCATACCTTTGTCTATGTGGGTTCAAGTCTCAGACTCAGCCATTGTGGGTATGTGAGAATGCTTGCCTGTAGCTTCTAGTGAGTTGGTAGTTTTCTCAGGTTCTTTCTCCACCAGTTATACTGGCCATTGCATGTGGCCTATCTTGTGCTGAAAAATGGCGTTAAACCTACAACAGCATCATCAATTAAGATGATTGACGATGGAACGAAAAATAACATCAAAGAACAATAAAAAGATATATTAATCCAAACACCGAATTGAACACAATCACATAATAATACAAATGGAAAAAGTCCAAGTACAAGTAGGAATGCACTAAATGTATCCAGAGGGTGTATGAGACAAAGGTACAACTTAGATCCTTTTGACTAGGTACTTCCGGATCAATATTTAAGGTATCATTTAAAGCCCCTTCCTGTTAATTTGCAAAGTAAATTTCACCCATTAAAATGTATAAACCAGCCACACTTATCGTCACCCACTTTAAATTGAGTACATTCCAGTATTACATGTATTTGTTGTAACCTCATGATCCAAACATTTTACACATAAAAACTGTCCTGCAAAGACATTGCTGTGTCTTTACAGAAAGTCGCTGATGATCATAATTTATTCTCGTCTTCTGGCCATATTGGATCAGCCTGCTTAGTTTTGGTACCCAGTCCCATTCCATGAAGTGCTTTCACTCTACCATCTTAAACCTTCCTAAACTGCCAATCTTGATCATTCTCTGCAAGAAAATTCAAGTCTTAAATGCTATTGTCTTGCAATTTTCACATTAGTCCACACACAAGATAGATATGATTTGTCTGGTATTCCATTCCTCCGTTCTCGTGAGCTTCACAAGCAAATCTTGTTAACTAAAAATTCCAGTTATTTCAACCACTGCAAGCAAACGAGGAAGATTCACACAACTACTTTTCCATGCACTAGATATGTTATTCAGCCATTTAGTGTTGTTAGGTTTTGCTTATTTTGGAGCAAGTCGGTCATATATTCATCTACTGAAACTCTAACTCACAACTCTTCCTTTAACAGAAGACCAACATCAGTTTCTGGAAAATCAGACACTGACCCAAAGTCAAAACTCAACATCTGCCATTTGAAAATCTTTAACAAAATCCATTATGTATTGCGTAATGGCCAATATTTGTTTCCAAAGTAATTTGGTATTAGATTTTGCATTCTCTTGGCAGCCTGTGTAGGCAATTTGTCATCTTTCAAAGCAGCGAAGTAGGATCAATGAGTATTTTTCTGCCACCTGCTTTAATATTTTTGTGTGTGTAATGTCCTTCCATGATGACAGCAGAGTGAGAAATGTGTCATGAGCTGGAAAATCTTGGGTCATTTACCCTAATCTCACATCAAATGTCTCCTGACATGTACAGAGCAATGACATTAATTGACATAGATGAGTAAGCTGGAACAAGTCTGGAAATGTTTGAGCCAGTATTACACATCATATTGAGAACAATCACTTGACTTGTCTTCTTTAACCTATTTCCATCACAAGGTTACTAAGACAGTTAAAACTTATAATGGAGTTTAAGTTGTCAGAAATCATGTTTTCATCCAAGAATAAGCTTTCAACATTTTTAGAAATATTCTATATAGGCAAAGTAGTCACAGCTGTTCAGTATTGTTTGAATCATCCTTGCTTCACAAAGATGACTAAAAGGTCAGTTATTAATAGAAAAAATGTCATTGCATTAACAAGCTTGACAACCATACACTAATCTATACAATTATATGCATCAACTAGCTTGAGTACCATACACTAATCTATACAATTATATGCATTATTAACTACTTTGACTACACACTAAGCTATACAATTTTATGCATTAACAAGCTTGACTGCCATCTGTCATCTATACAGTTATATGCATGAACTAGCTTGACTACAATCATACACTCATCTATACATTTCTGTGCATTAACTAGTTTGACTACCATACATTAATCTATACAATTATATGCATTAACTAGGTTGACTACTATACACTGATTTATACAATTATATGCATTAACTAGCTGGACCACCATACACCAATCTATACAATTATATGCACCAACAGGCTTGACTACCATACACTCATCTATACAGTTATATGCATTAACTAGCTTGACTGCCATACACTAATCAATACAATTATATGCAATAGCTAGTTTGACTACCATACACTCATTTATACAATTATATGCATTAACAAGCTTGCCTACCATACATTAATCTAAACAACTATATGCATTAACTAGCTTGACTGCCATACACTCATTTATACAAT
>JAECUM010008536.1:0-33300 GCA_016617855.1 Megalonaias nervosa | reverse complement strand
TGATGTCTTATGAATAGATATGTAAATATATAACCTGGTACAGTATACACTTTCCCTTGGATCCTGTGAGTTGCTAATCAAAGGTACTGTGGTAACTATATTATTTTGTTTGTAAACTGAATATTTGATATTGCAACAACAACAACAAAAACAAACAAAAAAGCCCCTAAAAACAACAACATAAATAAAATTAAAAAAAAAAAAAAAAAAAAAAAAAAAAATTAAATAAAACCTTTAAGACAAGATAATCAGAGCAGTGGATTTATGATATTAATACAAAAGAAATATTAATATGTGCTTGAATTTTCATTGTATGTTTGGTTTCGTGTTGAGTCAAACCAACACAAGTATGTTATTTAGTGGTGTGGCGATTTGTGGAACATGCCCCGCAATAACTACATTCCCTCAAAACCTTTTAATTTTATTTTTTTTCTGGAGTGATAGAAGTTGGTGAGTTCTTCGAACCAGACTACCTTGTCTACGTGGAGGTGAAGTGAACTATTAAACACAAAACAAAGACAGCCATATTTGTGAGATGGATTAACTTCGAGAGACAGTGATGTATAAGAAGATTGTATTAGTATGTAGAGCCGTCGTACCAAAGAGAAAGTGAAGAGGTGCCATCTGTGTTAATCAAATTTGGTTAACACACAGTAAAACAAACAACCCTTTTCAGAGCCACTCCATTATTATAGAAAAGTGATTACTGTTCATAATTGTATTTTGGACTTGATCTTGTCCAAAATCAAGTTCATTTTCTACCTGACCCGAATCATTGATTTTGGTTTTGTAAACAACATATTTATCTCAATCTGAGTCCGAACATTGGAAATTCCCTATGAAATAGCTGGTCTACCTGTTGTTTACCACATTTTATATTATACTTTTAGTAATAGACCTTCTAATTATAACTAAGATTTATCTTGCAAACATTTAGAACCATCCAGAATGAAATTTTCCATTGGATAATTGTCTTTTTTTTTCTTTTTCTTTTTCTTTTTAGAAAATGCCAATTGTGACCTGAGGTCAAGTAGAGAACTATATAATCTTGTTTATCTAGAAATTAATCATTGGTGCTGTAAGATCTGAGTAGAATCAGTTGTATTATTGTTGTGTCCAGTATTTCATTTGGGCTGGAATTTATTTAAGAAACTTATTTATATATTTTTCTCTGGAAATACGAAGTGCTCAGTAATAACATTCTTGGAAATAGAGACTTGGATATACATTTTGGGGATCGGTTTGATACATGTATTTTGTTGGACTGGCCTTCGCACAGATGGTGTCTTTAAATGATTTGTTTTAGTTTGTGATTCTTTTCACGAATCACTCAGAGATATGTTCCTCTGTGTGTGTGTGTGTGTGTGTGTGTGTGTGTGTGTGTGTGTGTGTGTGTGTTTTAATCACATGATGGGCTTTCTGGTGGACGTTTTCCGTACATCTTCAAGACCATTATTTTGATACATCACTTGGGCATGAATATTATGATGTAAGGGTATGAATATTTCAGCAATTTGCTATTCATTGTTGTTATTTGCTACTTGTATTATAAATAGCATCATACTGTCGTTTTAAAACCACATTTAAAGAAATAAAGTAACAACAGTTTTGAAAAATTTTGATAAGTAAACATTTAAATACAACACCATCAACGTCAGTACGAGACAATCTCACAGTCGCTGCCATTTATATTTGGTTGTTTTGTGCTCTTTATTCGCTGCCCCAGTCTTCATGGTGGTGGTTGTTTATATTATTATTATTATTATTATTATTATTACCGGAAGTGTCAACAATAACAATAACAACAACAGCAATAACAACCACATGAAAATTTAAATACTTACAATCGTGATACAATTAGGCATGTATTTTTATTAAATATCAGAAGCGAAGAAAACCAGTGCTGCAATCGTCAGAATATTTTTGGCCTCTTGACCTAAGTTGCGAATGCTCCGTTACTCTGCTAATACAATTAGAACATCGCTCGTTCGTTTTCGTCAAATAGACTTAAGGGAAAGGCTGCGGATATTACCATTGTACTCTGGTCCCCATTCAGCACCATAGGTACTAAATAATCTTGCTTGTAGTCCGCAGTCCTATAAAGCCTAAATGGAAGTGATCGGTTTTGAAAAAACACTGAACTTGCGAAATTTGCTCTGGTCACGGTACCTCAATTGCTAATTATTAAAAAAAAAACCCAACAAAACAACAAGGAACCATTGTAACCATAATCATAGCAGAGGAGCAGACTACGTAGCAAATACTTCCGGTTTATGCAACACTCTTGCAATATCACAGATAAAAAAAAAATGGCACTTTTGGTAACGATTTCAAAAGAAAAGCCCTCACTGGGTAAGACTATTTAGATCAATTTTGTCATTAATTGTTGTATATTAGTATCTTATTATTGATTGGAGATGGTATTGTCCCACCTACATGAAGCTAGTCTGCTCACAGGCACTTGATTCCGGGGTAAACTATATGTGTACACTCACCAATTAACTTTGGCCTCCTTGAAATTCCCTGTATGTGTAACACATTTATTTATTCGACTTAGTGAGACTCTCGAAAAGGAAAAGATTGTTCAAAAAGTTAGATGAAACTGCATTGTGTTGGTATTCATTCAGTATGCTATTGGATGACATACATCCAAATCCAATAGTGGCACGATATTAGCTATATAAGATTTTGGAATGCCGTTTCAATCATTGATAGGGTACAAAGATTTTGCCATTCCTATTTCTAAAGTTTCGTGGCTGTTGTCATATTATTCTTTATATGGCAGACCTTCTTGAGTCAGACCTCTTTTCAATGAGACAAAATGTTGTATGCCTTAAATGTTGTTTTGCACTTAAAGTTTCTTATATCTTGTACCCATTTTAATTCATTGTAGATTAGTCCTTATTTAATTTGAAATTCTGCATCAGAGTATAGAATGCGATTGTAAGGATTGTCTTATCTCACACCTATAAAACTAATCAGGAATAATACCAGGTTGTCTTATCATGATAGCATAATAATAGAACAATTTATACAGCAGATTCAGTTTTCACATTTCCAACTCACATTTTCAGCATTATGTACTTCTATATTTATGTTTTCAATATATAACACAACATTATATGCAATGAATATGGTTTTCCAGATCATAGGCAAATTTGTGTTTAAATTATTACATCATATATTCTAATTATTCAGATTTTGGATTTCAGTAAGAGCATTTAGATCATTGATGGTAAGGAATGCCTTGTCTCACATTTCTAGATTGCTCCCAATAACAATGATAGCATCAGCTAAGATGATTATACAACTGTTTATAACTGTGATGTTTTGGAATATTTATGAAAATTACTGCATATACTTGCTTGTAAGATGAGCCCACATGCTAACTTCACTGACCCTGATATTCCATCGCATAATATGCTGGCAGATAAGGTCTTTGCAGTTTGTTAGGATAGTAAGTAGAACCACACTGACCCTGATCTGCAGGCATATTATGCTACAGCAGATCAGGATCTTTGTTATTTGCACTTTGACTAGACTTATAAACGAGTATATATGGTATAGTGATAAAACAGATGTATCTATGTGTATTTTGAAAGCTAAATGTTATGTATACTGTTATCAACTTTGAAATAGGCCCTGTAAAGAACAGATCAAATGTGGCATTTGTTTTGCTCCAAATGCACAATTCAGCCTTTCGCAACTCACTGATTTATTTTAATATCACCACCTGATAACAAAAGCCTAATTGATACTGGTTGAATCCACCTTAGCTATAACTCGTCAGAGGAAAATCATTTATTGTGTCTTATTCTGTCAGTTTGCTCAAACCATAGATTTTGGTAATATTTATGTTGCTTCAACATTAACCTCCCAAATTCGGATTTTGTATATTAAAGCTCAGTGTTCAAGTTTCTATTTTAATTTGTAAATAAATAAAAGGATGGCTTCACAAAAATGTAGCCTCTTGTTGTCAATTTTTGCCTGTATTCCTTTTACATTATTTGAGCATGCTGATTACTTTTGCTGTCCTTACCACCATTATAACCTCACTCCTGTATTCCATATTGAATAGGGCAAGGTTGCCTGGCTCGTACATTTCTTTATAGTATCTTCTCATACATTTTACAAGATAAAATTGTGAATTGACTTAAGTGTACTAATATATATATATATATATATATATATATATATATATATATATATATATATATATATATATATATATATCCAATGATTTTGTCTTATTTGGGTATGACATATTTAAATGACAAGATAGTAGCCAGTAGTATGATGAATGACTACATATTGTGAACATGAAGTTTAAAATCAGTTTTCCCACGCCATATATTTTTGTAATATTAATGTTGTTCTACACTAACCTCCCACATTAGTATTTTGTAGATTATAGCTCAGTGTCTTAGGATTTTTTTCTTTGTAAATAATTAAGAATATGGCATCATGAAGATGTAGCCTCTGGCATCAATTTTTGCCTTGATTTATTTTATATTGTTTCACCAAGACAATTACTTTTCGTATCCTTACCACCATTAGAATCTCGCTCCTGTATTCAGTATTCAATAGGGCAAGGATTGTCTGGCCCATACATTTACATTTAATTTTACAATATTTGATTATGAATTCACATAAGTGTACTGATTGATATATATATATATATATATATATATATATATATATATATATATATATATATATAATTCAAAGTCTGTTAGTGTTTGGGTAATGCAAATATTCTAGTAATGTTTGACAAATATTGACTGTTTATCTTAAATATTATTAATTCATTTATACTGAATCATTATTGGCAGCACAGTATCGAACACCTGTGATTGGCAGGGAATGGGGGGGGGGGGATTTTTTTAACTTCAGTCTACTAGCCAGCACATACCACGTTGAGATTGTAATTTCGGCCATTTAGCGATTTCCGGACTAAGAACAAATATTTTGAATTTCCCTCTTTTCGAGATATCACATTTAGGATGTCTCTCCTTTTATGCAAATATTAAAGTGTTGTGACCTCTAAGATGCACGTAAAATATACTAAATGAACAGATCAGTTGAAAAAATTCTTCGAAATAATATTGACTAAATGATCCTGAAAGAAAATGAACTTAATTTTAATTTTAATTTTGATCGTTCTTATTTATATGTCTTCGTTGTTTATATACATCCTGCCCAATAATCGCATTCACTCCGAAGTAGACCGAAAAGTTGATTATTGGAACGTTCACAAGAGTGTGGAAGACGCGAAGCAACGGATAAACTTTTCGCAAAATTGGCCCTTCAGAATCAGTAAGGTTACTTAACTGGTAATGGATGTAAGGTGTGGAGTGTCTTCGTTATATTGGTGTACGTTATGTGTAACTGAATGCACAGATAGTATCGAAAAATTAGACCGGAGTCATCGACGGGTCAGATTGTGACCGGCGAGAGTTAGTTACCTTGTGTTAATTGGTGAGTGTACACATTAGTTTACCCTGGAATCAAGTGCCTGTGTCGTGAACAGTGGCATTAAATTGGAATATTATACATTATTCGCCTTCATTTTTTGTGATACCTGCAGGAATTGTAGTTCTGCTGCAAAGATTGCTTATTTCCTGGAAAGTGTATAACAACCAGCAGAAATTTAATCAATTCCGATAGAAAGAAAATAATTCTACCTATAATGTTGATGTTATTTACAACAATACGAAACTTTATGAACTTTGTTTTATTTATTCTAAGTAAGAGTTTTCTGCATATATTCTCCCTTTGAATTAAAATAAAACTTCGGAAGTTTAAAATGAATAAAAGTAAACGCTTACCCAAAGTTAAAGATTGAATTTAGCACATTATATTACTTGCCTCTGATGAAGCAAATCAGCATTTTGAAAAGCAAACATCATTGAATGTTGAAATTTTAAGTGCTTTAATCTTGACGTGTATGCGTGGCATGAGATGCTTTTGATTTGTGACAACAGCTGAAGGTATCACTTTACAATCCGCCACACTGCTGGATAGTTGATGATTAAGTATGAAGAAATGCTGGTTACAACCTAATGTTCAGGATTATTTTAGAAACTGTCCTATAGCGGTATCGTCCAACTATAAAGAGGTTATATGTGTGTACTTTTATGTTTTGTTTTTTTTAATCGTGGGCCCTAAAAGTCATTAACAGCACAAGCAACGAAGGAGCTGTTAAATTTAAAAGCGATATTAAGTCGCTTTGAGAACTCCATTTTTAAATATCTTTAAAGCAAAATTGAAATTTTGTTCATACACTGTTAGGAATGCCCAGTAATACATATAAAAAATAAAGTTATAATTTAAAGTTAACTTGAGGTGACCATTAATAATGTTGTTCAAATTAAGTTAAACAGTTACTAATTTCACGTGGCATGTGTGAGATTTGGATCATTCAAGATGTGTTTGACGAAAGTGTGCTTTTATTGTATTCAAATAGAGATTTAAATTAAATGAGAAGTCTAAGATTTTATAACAAGATAAGAAGTTATTTACGGTGATAATATTACATAGACTGAATAGTTGGTATCGGCCATTTTGGAAACCAGGGTACTCTTATATCCACTCAGAGCGCTTGCCCTACTTGTACCTCAAATTTCGGGAATCATTGCGATGGATACCCTCACTCTGTCAAATTGTTATAGTAAGCAGTTGTAAAACTTAAAATACCCAAATTAAAGCAAGCCTAACACCTCGAGGTTCAAACATTTACTGTGTTCATCCCGTATCACAGTATATACTATTTCTCTGTAAGATGCGAATAAGCAATTCTGGTTTTAGATTGATTTTCTTTCATATATTTGCAAACGATATAATGAAAAAGCAAATTTCGGCTGTAACGTCCTATACTATTTAGAACCCTTTAAATAATTCATGTCAGCTCACTTTGTTATGATAAACAGCCTTCACGCAAAGGTCAAAGCAATGCACGCGGAAGTTATCATATTGACAACATTAGGTATAACCGGCTCAGTTAATATGAGAGATAACTGCTCATGATCAAAAATTGCCGCAAACACTGAAAACCGAAAAAGCGCTCATGTTATACCTGGTTTCGATTAATTTTGCATGTGTTTTATATTGCTCCATGTCACTAAGCGCTAATCAATTTAAAGTATTTTTTTAAAAGGTTGTAGAGCTACCGAATGTCTGTGTGTGTGTGTGTGTGTGTGTGTGTGTGTGTGTGTGTGAGAGAGAGAGAGAGAGAGAGAGAGAGAGTTATATAAATATTGCAAGTCCAGGGAGTATCTGAGGAAGAGTGTTCAATGATTTAAATGAAATGCTTCTGATATGTTTTACCTAATATTTAAAGGGTCGCAGACGTTGGAATGTGAAATCTGCATCTGTAGCTATCAGTTTGTAATTCGTTAATAATTTTGCAAAGAAATCTGCTTAAATATTTCGCTACTAGTTTGTTCTATCTTGTCATTAACCGTTGAGATTTCAAAGTATTCGGTCGTATGTAATAATTCTTCTTAATCACGTTCATTGTATTCTCCCTGAAAAATTCATACTCAAAGAAGTAGTAGAATTCATCACCCAAAACATTATTTGACATTTTATGCATTTTCTTTCAACATATAGAACTTTACTTCATTGTCAGTTTTACAGGTAATTTATGGTTTGACATCCTTAAACTTAAAGTACACCTTTTTAGGGAATTTGGTTACAAATTCTTCCAATTTCCCATTTTACAAAATGAAAAAGCGTGTCCATCTGACGATTTTCTTTTAGTGCTAATTATACGGGATGGTTAAAATATAGTTCCTCATTGTACTAATGACATCATTTCAATTTTGTAACTATACGTCATATGATCCTTCCTTTAGAAGAATTGTCTTTATATGTGTTATCCACTTACGCTCTAAAAGTCACACGCATTATAAGGATTCATTTATCGACAATCGCAATTGCATTCCATCAGATGTTTACAGATTTGCGAGTAATTTTGACCTCGTGCATATGTGTGCTCCGTTTCTGACAAAATAACTGAAGGTCAAAGATTACGTGTATAAATTATGAGATAATATCGGAACGTGTAAATAATAATTTTTAATTTATTATTTTAATTTTGGTCAGTGGCCAATGATACTTGTATTGGTAATGTTGCTAATAATAATAATAATAATAATAATAATAATGAATTAAGAATAAAGGTTGTTATTTCTACTAGTAATATGTTGATATTATTATTATTATTATTATTATTATTATTATTATTATTATTATTATTATTAAATTATTATTATTATTATTATTATTATTATTATTATTTGCCTGTAACAACGAATATGGAAATGAAGAGACTACCAAAATGATTTTTTCTACATCTGACCTTTCAACAGTCAAAAAGTGAGGGCTTAATAAGTACTTGTATTTCAAACATAATAATGATATTTGGTAAATTTTATATCAATTCAGACATGATTGCTTAATCCATTTTCAACAACCTAGTATTTAATGATAACAAGTGCAACTGAATCTGAAACTACTGACATATGTCTTTGTAAAAGGAGGCAAGATAATCTTACTTCCAGCTAGTATCCTCTGTATATATCTTTTGTACGTTGGTGATAATGTAGTATCCTCCGTTGGTGATAATGTAGTATCCTCTGTATTTATCTCTTGTACGTTGGTGATAATGTAGTATCCTCTGTATCTATCTTTTGTACGTTGGTGATACTGTAGTATCCTCTGTATATATCTTTCTGTACCTTGGTGATAATGTAGTATTCTCTGCATCTATCTTTATGTACGTTGGTGATAATGTACTATCCTCTGTATCGATGATAATGTAGTACCTTCTGTGTCTATCTTTATGTAAATTTGTGATAATGTAGTATCCTCTGTATATATCTTTCTGTACGTGGTGATAATGTTGTATCCTCTGCATCTATCTTTTGTTTGTGATAATGTAGTATCCTCTGTATCTTTCTTTATGTACATTGGTGATAATGTTGTATCCTCTGTATCTATCTTTTGTTTGTGATAATGTAGTATCCTCTGTATCTATCTTTATGTACGTGGTGATAATGTAGTATCCTCCGTATCTATCTTTTGTACGTTGGTGATAATGTAGTATCCACTGTATTTATCTTTTGTTTGT
The DNA here is from genome assembly GCA_016617855.1 of Megalonaias nervosa. Taxonomy (NCBI): domain Eukaryota; kingdom Metazoa; phylum Mollusca; class Bivalvia; order Unionida; family Unionidae; genus Megalonaias; species Megalonaias nervosa. The sequence goes on along the minus strand of JAECUM010008536.1, from coordinate 24,167 downwards.
GATACTGTAGTATCTTCTGTATATATCTTTATGCACGTTGGTGAGAATGTAGTATCCTCTGTATCTATCTTTTGTACGTTGGTGATACTGTAGTATCCTCTGTATATATCTTTTGTACGTTGATGATACTGTAGTATCCTCTGCATATATCTTTTGTTTGTGATAATGTAGTATCCTCTGTATATATCTTTTGTACGTTGGTGATACGGTAGTATCCTCTGTATATGTCTTTTGTTTGTGATAATGTAGCATCTTCTGTATCTATCTTTTCTTTGTGATAATGTAGTATCCTCTGTATCTATCTTTGTACGTTTGTGATAATGTAGTATCCTCTGTATCTATCCTTTGTACGTTTGTGATGCTGTAGACTCCTCTGTATCTATCTTTTGTACGTTGGTGATACTGTAGTATCCTTTGTATCTATAATTTGTTTGTGATAATGTAGTATCCTTTGTATCTATAATTTGTTTGTGATGCTGTAGACTCCTCTGCATCTATCTTGTGTATGTTGTTGATAATGTAGTATGCTCTGTATATATCTTTTGTACGTTTGTGATAATGTAGTATCCTCTGTATCTATCTCTTGTTTGTGATATTATAGTATCCTCTGTATATATCTTTCGTACGTTTGTAATAATGTAGTATCCTCTGTATATATCTTTTGTATGTTGTTGATAATGTAGTATCCTCTGTATATATCTTTGTACGTTTGTTATAATGTAGTATCCTCTGTATCTATCTTTTGTACGTTGGTGAGAATGTAGTATCCTCTGTACCTATCTTTTGATTGTGATACTATAGTATCCTCTGTATATATCTTTTGCACGTTTGTGATTATGTAGTATCCTCTGTATCTATATTTATATACGTTGGTGATATTGTAGTATCCTCTCTATATATCTTTTGTACGTTGGCGATAATGTTGTATCCTCTGTATCTACCTTTATGTACGTTTGTGATAATGTAGTATCCTCTGTATCTATCTTCATGTACTTTTGTGATAATGTAGTATCCTCTATATCCACGATAATGTAGTAGCCTCTGTGTCTTTCTTTTTGTACGTTTGTGATTATGTATAAATTTATGTACAATATTTTATGAAAAATAATTAAAACTCCATGTAATATACTTTAGTCCTTTGATCTAACTACTGAAAGATTGTCTAGATATATTTTATGTGTGCCTGGTCTTTGCGTGACTTGTTCAAATCTTAGCTCCGTATGCATGTGCCCACAGTGCTGACACTTTATCATATTTATTATAAAACCCATATCAGTTTCTTTAAAACAAGACAGTCGTGCAGCAAGATAGAAATTTTAACGCCATTGTGTTTTAATCCATACATTAGATGAAAAGAAGAAAAAAAAAGAAAATAGAGATTTAATTTAATTTTAAAAAATAGTTTGATACAGAGAAAATGAGATGTCTCACTTAAATAGTACATTAAAAGTAGCCGTAATATTAAGTCGTCCGCCCATCGCAGGTTTAATAGTAGAAGGAACAACTGAAAAAAGAATGACCTTAAAAAATCAAAATAAACAATACTTAAAATTCAGACTTACCCAAGGATAAACGTCTCTAATTCAGAACCGTCTATTGTTTGTGTCTGATGAAAATGAAATCAGTAGCTTGAAAAAGGAACATTCTCTACTTTTGATCTTCTGTTTGAAATCGTCCAGTATTGAGCGAGAGCATTAATCTGTGTCGACAGCTGTCAGTTTTACGAACACCCGCGATCAAACGTGTGAACGTACTTTTCATTTGCGGTGTTTTTATATCATAACCATACACGCCTATTCAGGCAATGCAACCAATCGCCTACATGTTATGCTTCCATGGTTGTCACTATTCCAGTTCACCGAAGTATTACATGATGTAACTGAGAGTCTAAAGAAAATGTTGAATTCATTCATATTTAAAATGAGCCAAGCCCTGAACACAGTCATAATCCGTACTAAATAATCCGGGAACAACGTTACATCGCTCTCTTTTTATCCATTTATTCTCTTTTCATAAAAACTGCTTTGTAATGTATTTACTGGTTCAAGAGGTAAGCCAGCCGAAATAGATATTAGATGTGAACTTGGAAAGGGTAGCACGAAAGGACATATATACATAAAGTAGTGTATGAATGTATGTTTAAGATTTTTGTTATTTATGTACGTTAACGACTTCTATATCCAGTGATTTTATTACTGGGCAATAAATAATAAAAATAGTAATTATGCCAACAATAAACCAGTCTCAACCATATCAACACGCTGCAACGAAAGGGGCAGCAAATTATGGCTAGTTGTTGTGGTTGATATTGGTTGGTCAAGGTGGGCCGACGGTGAACTGCCGTTATTCGCTGTAATGATTTTTACTACGTAATAGTTTCACAACTTTGTTGTTCATTGCTCCACAGAGCATGCATTCGCGGATGACGATCGCGGAAAATTAATTAAAATTATGGGATATAGAAGGCCTTGACCTATATAAATACCAAACTCTAAAGGATGCGTTCACACACTACTTGTCCACATCAGAGGTATAACAACGATAAAAACCAAAATCGGTATTTATTAGACCATATACATGGCAATAGAATGAAACTAAAGTTAATTCGATCCTGTTTATATTGAGTCTAAGCAACTTGAAACTTTGAAAGAGAACAGCTGAAATTGTGTATGCTGTATTCGTGCTTTAAAGGAGGCAGCACGAAGGAAAGCGTAAGAAAGCAATATCGTAAAACTTTGTGGCACAGTAATCAATGTCGTTAGTGCATGTGATATTTTTGCTGATGTTTATAAATAAATATAATAGACCGCTAGTCATAAAATATAGAATGGACATGGAGATATAAATGTGATGAAACGGATGGAAGAGGTAGTAATAAAAATTCATCCCAATGTAGAACCATAAATATCCAACAGCCTCGAACGTGTAATCATTTTCCTACGTTTTTGGATGAAATCCGATGCATTGGTTTTAATTTTAGATGTTACGCCCTAACTTAAACAAACATATCCCAAAATCAGAATAGGTTATGCCTCGTTTGTAGCAGTAATTGCATTTTAAAGAAATAAATGTAATTTGAGTGCAAGGGGCATTTCTAAAACCGACTGAAATCACACCTGTTCGCTTTGTCATTCGACACCAATGCTGCTTTCTGTTAAATCTAAGTTATATTTTTCATTCGTTAGCCAATTTCCGGAAACTCCCAGAGTATAAACACCAATGATTCTCTTCTTCACCTCAGTTGGATGCAACAATGAGCAATTCTGTTTTCAGTGTACCCCTACTTTAAATACACATTCACATGTTCTTGGGGAGTTGGAGCTGATTTTGCCGGCATTAGCCATAACTGATTTGTCCACAGTTGTTACCTACTTTACAATAAACATTCATATGTCCTTGTGAAGTTGCAGCAAATTTTGTCAGTAGGCACCTCAAGCTGATCTTTACCTGATTTAAATTTATTCAGCGTGTAACTGCAGCTGAGCAGTTCCGGTACCCGTCATGCATTTGGCGAGCATGCAACACAAGGGAATATTAACCAAGACCATTTATTTTAATTAGTAACTCATTCTGGAGTTGCAGTTCACTCATTCGTATTTTCAAGTTTTGGGATCAGCATATGTTACAAGATTGATTGAATTTTATCTTTTGTAGATATACTTATGACATATTTGTGAGCGACTAATATTTCTCAGAAGGATTCTTAGTTTTAAGTTGTGGAAATATGTTGTTCAAATAATCATAGGTGGTGTAAAGTACTGAAAGTACGGGGTAGCTTGGAATAGATGTTGGAATATGCAGTGCAAAGTGGGGCATTTGTGAAATTGCACGTGTTCTAGGTTTTTTTATTAGCATCACTGCGTTGTTGTTTCATCACCTTTTGCGACAGTGCGTCTATAGGGATCGGCTTCTTCTTTCTGTCATATAGTAATCACCTTTTTCGTCTCTTCGTATATTCAAACTTCTTGTCATCACCATAGCTCTGTAAATAATACATATATCTGGAATGTATGTAGTAAGCGATTCGCTTATTACATGTTGTGACTTTTAAACGCTTAATCTTCTGAGGTCCAGTTTTGACAGAATTTTTCCTCCTTCTTTCAATTTTACATCAGCACTAAAACAGATGAGTCTGATCAGCATAGTTCAGGAACTATTAATATATTCAAATTCAATATAACGTGTATGTTGTCTCGTAAATAATTCCGACGCCGATGTGGCCAGAAAAGAGACACATATATATTGTCATTCACAAGCACGATAGCAAACACATCATCTTGTTAGAGGCAAATTAAACTAAAAAGAGAACATTCGTTGCAAGTTTGACCATACATATAATTTCCTCTATGTAAAGAAACGATCTATGTTCGTTCGATCAATTGTCTGTGAGCAGCAAAATGTGGATTGTCGAATATTACCTGATCGGTGATAGAACTGTCTCCACATGAACTGCTCGGTTGACATTCATCAGTCATGGCATACCGATTGCCCATCTGGCACAAATTCGTGAGAAGGTATATTGATTGGGTCTATCTACCTGGGTCCTTGGCATGTATCAAAGGTGTAATAAAAGAAAAACATCAATTGCGGTAAAATTGATAGTTTTAATACTACATGAACAGTTTTATACATGCAGTCACTGCAGAAGGACAAACAATATATGTAATGAAGTTGGAAATTTAACAAAACAACAAAAGACGTGGGGTTTACCTACGTCAAGCCATGGAAATAGCTCTGTATTTCAAATTGCTTATGCATTTTTATAATTATTCTTTTACTTGTCGATCCTTTACCTAAGTTAATCTTGAGTGCGGAAGACTTTAAAACTTTCATGAATACATATAAATTGATATATTGGACTGTAGCTGCAATATATTATTGTTCAAATGACACCTGTAAGCACTAAGGCAAACGAAGCACAGAGCACGGCATAACCTTGATTACAATGTTTGTGTCTCGGTAGTAGTAAACATAATGTTTCTGGGAACAAATGTTTCTGTACGTTTAAGAGATTATCCAGTACTGGGAAGATTACTCCACTTAATGTATGATTTTAAACCACAACATGTTTGCTTCATTTTCTTATGTCTATACAGACTATATTGCTTTTTGTGTAGAATGGTGTTGTCGTTCATAAAATATCATGATAACAGCTCCAATGTGTTACTAAGTAATATAATTGCCACGTATCATTTGGAATTGTTGGTGCATATCCGAATTTTTTAAAAGCATACTTAATAGTTCGTATTACTGTATTTGAATCCAGTGGCGTCCCTAGGAGGTGCTGACCACACCGGGTGACAATCGTTTCGTTAAATATATTTTTTTTATGAATGTGAATGCAGCACGAATGACATATTCTGCACTGAAAAAGGTAATAAACGCAGATGCAGCGACCAAACTCAAAACGATACTCTTGGCGTTCTTCTTTCTCATTCTATTAGCTTGGAGCTCATATTCTGAAAAAAGAAAACTAGAACTATGTTTGTATGGCAAATATCTCTGCGCTATATTTACCCCACACATTTCATATGTGCCCAATAGTGCTTAGTCAGTCAGTGCAATGATGTACCTAGAAACCAATGTTGGCTTTATACGAGATGCTCTCTTGTCAAGCTAATTGTATGCATGCATATATTTGTGCAAGTTGAGAATATCAATAATTTCTAGAGATCCTTGGTAGCTCAGCTGGTAGTGCGTCAGATTCGTAATCCAATGGTCGCGGGTTCGATACACGCCCAGGTCAGCCTGGGTCACTTGCCTTGAGAATAGCACCTGGCTCTAATTTGTCTGGCGTGATAGTCTTGTTACGAATATGTAATTTAATTACTTGTGTGTTAATTTTAAATTCTTTTTTATCTTATTTTTGTATCATTACATTTCATTGTATGATTATTTTCACGCGATCTGATATTTTTGAAAGAGATATTATGTTTGTATAAAACATAGCATGACTCACATAAGCACAATTTTATCCTGCCGTGGTTTGTTGATTTAAGTAAACACTATGCGAAAACGATTGGTTATTGCCAAGGTCATTTTCTAGCCCACGTCAAATTGCATTGTTTATTGCGCAATTTGATGATGAAATAGTCACGCTTTTCATCGTGCGCGCTTGAAATGACGTCTTAGTTCAGTTTAAAAATACTCAGATCCCTGTGAAATATTCAGTCGTATAATATATCTTCAAGTAGAAGGATATTTTTCTATTAGGTGCCGTAAAGAGTTGTATTTTTACATCTTTGGAGCTCGAGATGTTTTGGCATAGATGACAGCTTGTTCAGAAGTTCATCTTTTTTTAAGAATATAATAATTTATTCCCTGGAGAACCATACAAGTGTCAAAGACATTCGATGGAAATTTATTCTAAATTGAAACATTACAAGTTGTGGTTCAACGTGGAACTCTTGACATTCGTGTAAAGACTTCACCTGACGTCATCATCCTCCATATTGGAACGTCATCAAGATTCGAACCTGGATTCAGTTAAAACTATTTAGTGATATGACTTGTATGTTTTTTAGTACTAGGATAAATGTTTGGATTGTCTTCACAAACTGTAAGTCCCATTTTCTATTTTCACCTTTTCACCGTGTTTTCTAGTGAAATAAATTATTTTTGTTAAAACTTACAAAGCTTGTTGGTTTCACTCTTTTTTGTTACTTTTGAACGAGCCTATACGTAACAAAAAGAAAATTGGGTTGCTCGTCCTTGGGATATTTGAAATTGGCTAAAATATTTCAGAAAATTATTTTTTGAAATTTAAATTCTCCTAGTTTTCAAGTCCCAAATACTATTTTCAATTTTTTTGAAATCTTTAGTGAAAACAACAGGCTCTAATTCACAATGTCGTCAAAAGTGGAAAGTTTTCTTTCTAGTCCAACTCAGGAGCAGTTGGATAGTCTGAAAAAAAGATGAGTTGCTTGAACTTGCCAGAAAGTACGATCTTTCTGAAGCAAACTCTTCCTTAACGAAACAAGAAATTAAAAGAATTCTGATTCAATATTTGGTAGAGAAGAATGTTTTTGATAAAAGTGTTTTGGCTTCGGTCAGTAAGTCGGTATCGGACTCTGACATAAAAGCAATGGAATTAAAAATGAAACACAAAATGGAATTGGAGTTAAGGAACCTCGAGTTTCAGAAAGAGGAAAGAGGGAAAGATAAACAAATGCTTTATGAAAAAGAGGAGAAAGAGAAACAATTGCAATTGCAAGAGAAGCAATTGCAATTACAGTTTGAAGAGAAGGAGAGAGAGAGAGAGAGAGAGAGAGAGAGAGAGAGAGAGAGAGAGAGAGAGAGAGAGAGAGATAAACAAATGAAATTACAATTTGAAGAGAAGGAGAAAGAGAGACAGGAGAGGGAGAATGATAAACAATTGCAATTAGAAGAGAAGGAGAGAGAGAGACAGTAGAGGGAGAAAGATAAACAGTTACAATTTGAAAAAGAGAAGGATGAAAGGGAATTTCAAATTAGAATGAAAGAAATTGAGCTGGCAAGAGAAAAGCACGATTCCACTTCACATACAAATTCAAGTTTTGACCTTACAAAAAAAATTAGGTTAGTTCCACCTTTTAGCAAAAAGGAAGTAGACAAATATTTTATTTATTTTGAAAAAGTTGCTGAAAATTTGAAATGGCCAAGGGAGCATTGGACTCAATTATTGCAATGTGTACTTTTTGGCAAAGCCCGAAATATCTATGCATCCTTGTCAGTACAACAGAGTTCTGACTATGATTTGGTTAAGGAGTGCATCTTAAGGGGTTATGCGTTAGTCCCTGAGGCTTATCGGCAAAACTTCAGAAACTATAAAAAGAACCTGGACAAAGTTATGTTGAATTTCCCAGAGAAAAAGAGCAGTTATTTAGAGATGGTGCTTAGCCCAGAAAGTTGAACATGATTATGAAAGTCTCGAACAACTTGTGTTACTTGAAGAGTTCAAAAACTGTGTTCCTAATGTCATTAAGAATCATCTTGAAGAGCACAAGATTGAAACCATGGAAAATGCTGCTCTTGCTGCCGATGAGTATTCCCTAACTCATAAAGTTTGTGTTGTAGGCAAATCATTCACTCAGCAGTCTACTGGTAGAACGGTATTTCAGCCCAATACAACTCCTCCTAAAACTCAATCTGGCACAACTTCTAAAAATCAAACTTCTGATAAACTTGATTCAAAATCCTTGTCTATTCCTACGTGTACCTATTGCAAGAAAAAAGGACACGTCATTTCTGATTGCTTCAAATTGAAATATAGTCATCAGAATCAAGATAGACCTATCCCAAATGCTCTTATTTCTAAGAGGTCAAGGTCAAGGTCATGTTTTGAAAACAATACATTTGTTGGGTCTCAAAAACCCCAGTCTGATTTTATTATGGAGAATTGTGAAACATTCATGTCGAAGGGTTCTATATCACTATTGGGTGATTTGGCCAATCCTATCCCTATTAAAATTTTAAGGGATACAGGAGCTTCTCAGAGTCTTTTATTGTCAGGTATTTTGCCTTTTTCTGAGAAGTCCTGTTCTAATGAGAGTGTTCTCATTCAGGGAGTAGAGTGCGGCTTTGTTAATGTTCCTCTCCATTCTGTAAATTTGTCATCAGACTTAGTTTCAGAACCTGTGACAGTCGGAATACTGTCTACTTTACCCGCTGAGAGCATTCATTTCTTGCTAGGCAACGACCTAGCTGGAGACAAGGTTGTGGTTAATCCACTTGTGACTGACGAGCCTTATTTGGATCAGAAAGTTGATCCTATTGAAAGAGAATATCCTGAGTTATACCCAGCTTGTGCAGTTACCAGAGCTATGGCAAAGAAAGCTCTGGAGAATGATTTTGATAAGGAAAATATTCCTTTAGCTGACACATGTATTGGTCAGGCTTTTGATGAGGTCACTTTCACTTCTAATTTGGATCAATCGAAAGGTATTGATCACAGTGATCCTCTTTTAAATACTCATTCTCTTTATTCTAATCAGGGTGACAAACGATAATCACTTGTCGTCGAACAGGTAAAAGATCCTGACATCTCCTGTTTGTTTCAGAGGGCCATTAGTGAAACTGAAGCCACTGAAGTACCTGTCTGTTATTTCATTAAAAATGGAATTCTTATGAGAAAATGGAGACCTCCCGAGGTACCTGCTAGTGATAAACGGTCAGTAAAATATCAAATTGAAGTTCCAAAATCTTACAGACAGGAAATACTTAGTTTGGCCCATGAAACTCCTCTGGCTGGTCATTTAGGGATAAATAAAACGTATCACAAGATCTTGACTCACTTTTATTGGCCAAAAATCAAAAGTGATGTTTGTAAATTTTGTAGATCTTGTCATACTTGTCAAATGGTAGGAAACCCCAATCAGAAGATACCTAAGGCTCATCTACAACCTATTCCTGCATTTGACGAACCATTTAGCAGAATTATGGTAGACTGTGTTGGTCCCTTACCTAAGACCAAGTCAGGCAATCAATAGTTGTTGACCATTATGTGTGCGTCAACAAGATTCCCAGAGGCGATACCTTTGAGGAATATTAAAATCAAAACCATAGTAAACGCTTTGATAAAGATTTTTTACTCAATTTGGCCTTCCCAAATCTGTCCAATGAGCAGCAGAGGGTGTGAACAGACCACTTTTCTAGAGACCTTTATTTATAAAATAAAAGGTTTCTACGAGTGCTGAAAAAAAGATCTTTATTCCATAAATAACGGCTCCTACGAAACCGAAGAAATAACGATTTTACGCGTTGGTCACTAAGTATCGGTAATTCACCCCCTCTGCTGCTGTAAATTAAACGGCGATTATAAATAATATCAATAATGATTAAAGAACCACACTCAGCTAGATTAGCTCGAGAGCGACTACAGGCAATCAAAAAATATTTACCTGTCCGTGATTTAGTCAAGCAACAACTACAAGCTCGTCAAGAATCTCAAGTTGAATTTGCAGAAGGTGCAGAACAATTATTTAAATCGATTGTCGAACCAAAAATCGTTACGGCAACTGAAGCAGCACAGCGAGCTCTTGAAACACTACCCGTTGATATTGCTGGCCGAATTCAGGCAGTTCAACCACCAGCACCACAAGCGCCACCTAAAGCAAGGGTTTCAATAATAGATAAATTTAAACCGGAAGCTGTCGATGTTATCCAAGGTGATGCAAAAGACGCAATTAGAATTGCCGCGTTTAGATTACTTCGAAAAAAGGAGCTTGTAAAACCAGAATATGTTAAAAACATAATTAATACCAATTGGGTTAACGATATATATCGTATCCATACCGGTATTACAGAGGTTAGATCTGCAGAGGATATTGATAAATTTTTAGAATTTGATGATGCCGTGAAAAATTACGTAGAGTTCGTTAAAAAATCACAATCACAACAACCATTACCATAACGGCCACCACCACAAGAATCGCCACCGCTAGGAAGCCACGAATACGATCACCAGGACCACCACCACCAGAATTATTACCATCGTTACCACAAAAATCACGACTACAATCACCACCACGACGAGAAGAAAAACGACTACAAGAACAATTACTAGAACAAGAACGATTATTATCACCACGACAACAAAAAGACAGCTATCACCACTACGACAACCGCTAAAAACGCAACAACAAATTTATGATGAAGAGCGACAAAGATTACAACGACAACAATTACAGAGTTTTCAACAATTTCGTCGAGAAAAACCATATAAAGGTCTTTTCGACGACCCTGGCGCAACTGGAAGTGGTTTAGGAAGTAGTCTTATTACATGTCCTAATAACGTCCTTGCCGATGTTGATCGATTAGAAATTCTCATTGGGGGAAAACGAGCTGGCAATAATTCCCCGGAAATCATTAATGAAGTAGCCGATATTTGTAAACGATTATTTACAGATGGTGTTATGGATATTAATGTATATCGGTCCCTCATTAATGAAATCGCCGATGATTATTACAGCGACTGAGTGTGTAATTAGATGCAATTAGTGATAAAATCGATTAATAATAATATGATCGTATACACTCATAGACCAACCATGGTCAGGGTAATAAATTCACGATTACCAGTATACAAAACGACCTACGGAGATGGACTAGGCGATGTTGTTCAGGGTCTATTTAAAAGGATAGCCACCAAAGCAATACCAATTGCAAAGCAATTAGGAATGAAAGCTATTGACGTTGTTCGTGAAAAAGCTATCGGCGCTGTTGGTGATGTTGCTAGCAAAGCGTTTTCATCGATCAAGGATAGACTAGCGCGATTAATACGACGAAAACCTCAACCAGTAAAATTACCCAGCACTGAGGTGATGCCCGCAAATGTCAGTAAAATAATAAATCAAGCTGCTAATCAGAGACTAGCGGAGTTGGCTGGTGTACCAATGTCAGAAAAAGAAAAAAATATAACCGCTAGTCTGATAGCAGGAAGCGGTCTTCGTGTTAAACGAAGAAGATAATAATAAATAATGTTCAAGCGTATATCTGATCCCGCGTTTGACATGGATGCGCCGGTTTTAAAAGATGAATCTGTGCGCGATTATCAATATTATTCTTATGACGCACGTGCACCTGACGAGAGTGGGCGAATTGAGATACATGTTCAGGATACAAGCAGATATTTCTTACCCGCTGAAGCGTTTATCGAAGTAGAAGGTGAGATTATAAAAACAGATAATACCGAATACAACGCTGATGTTAGGGTTGGTTTTGTTGATAATGGCATCATGGCCTTATTTAAAAGCGCAGCATATGTCATTGATTCACGAGAGATTGAGATCTGTCATGAAAATGTTGACGTTGCCACGACGATACTTGGTATTGCGCGATATAGTGATGATTATTCAAGATCAGCTGGTCCATCAATTATGTTTGTAAAGGATACTTCTGACCACCCTGACAACAGACAATATGATATAAGATGACCAAGAAACTTCGCCGGCGCCGCTGATGCTGATTTAGATCCGGTGGTTCATGGTGCTAATCCAGAATTTAATTTAGGATTTACAGCACGTCGATCAATGTTACAAGGAAATAGAAGAGCGTTTTCATGCGCGATTCCATTATCATTTTCGGAGCCAAACATACAGTTGTACTCGTACGAAAAGCTGACGACAATGATGCAATATGGCGACCTCTTGGTGATGCTGGCAAAGTAATTCTGACAAAACTTTCTCTGTGGATGCCAGTAATGATTCCAACAATACCTGAAGAAGAACGTCTTCTTTCTTTTATGAGCCAAGGTGGTAAATCGATGTTATCATGGTTGACAATGACCACAGATTCTATCCAGAGTAACATTAATGGTTTATTTACTTGGCAAATAGCATCACAACAAGGTGTTTCTGCACTGCGACATATATTTATTGCATTACAAGATGCTGCACGAGTAAACTCACAAAATCGAAGCATAATGATATTTGATCAACTCGGTGTTTCTGAGGTTTCTTTAAGGATAAACGGACATCAAGAACCATCCGAGAATATTTTGTTAAATTTTGAGTTAAATCATGTAGCACGTGTATATCATCGATTAATGACATTCATGGGACGTGATCAGAATATCGATTCTGGTTTACAAATATCACAGTTAGATTTTACAACATTATATCCGATTTATTACTTTTCGCTGGAACATTTAGATTTAACCAGACAATCAGTCGTTGACATATATTTTCGAGCTCGCGTAAACCGAGGGGCTATTGCTAATTACAGAGCTGTCGCTGTTATACTTAGCGATAAATCGATGTTGCTTGAAGGTGTTGGTGGACGAATGAGAGTTATTGATGCACCAGTAGAAAACATGTAATTAGATCGCTCACAATAATTATGAAATGTCACATCTAGTTAATGTCAGTCTGACTCCTGGTCAGATTAAAAAGCTACAATCATCATCAAAAAATAATTGTGCGGCAAAAATATCACTAAAGCGAGAACAAATCGCGAGTGGTCCGAATAAGCTATCATTATCAGAACGCCAGCATAAGCATTTTAATGAAGCAAAAAAATCAAATAAAGGTATAAAACTTAATCTTTCTGCGAGTGCCATTAAAGAAATCGCTAAAACTGGTGGTATATTTCCACTTCTCGCTGCAATACCGGCATCAATAGCCGCTGCAGCCCCAGCTGTTGCAAAAGCAGCTGCATTAGGCGCTGTTGGAACCGCTGCTGAAATGGCGTTAAAGAAAGCAACGGGTCAAGGAATTATGCACGCAGAAAATTTAAAAAAAAGATCAAAACAACGCGGAAGACGTCTAAGAGCACCAAACGTTCCACAGCCGGGCCGTCTAAGATTATCAAGCCCGGCATACGGTCGCGGTCTAAGATTGCCAGGGGCCCCACATTCGTGGTACGGAAGCGGCCTAAGATTACCCCAGTAACTTCGTCATCGAATTCGATGATTCTCCCTATGTCCAATTTTGATTTACTTAATGCCGCTAAGTAACTGAATATAAAAAAACTATAGAGGAGTTTTTATGCGTGATCAATTACCTCCTCTTGCAATGCAACATGAAACTGGTATTATTAATCTCGATAAAAACTCTGGTTCAGGCACTCATTGGGTGGCGTATGCAATTGATCCACGTGGAATTATTTATTTTGATTCGTATGGACTGGCACCACCAAAAGAATTTTTAAAATATATAAATACTGCTCAGAATTCGATGCGTTCTAAAATCTGGTATTCAACATTACCGACACAAAAAATAACTGATCCACCGATATGCGGTCAAGAAGTACTTAATGTACTTGATGCTGTATCAAAATCAACAACACCACCTCATAAAGTCGTGCATGAATATACCACGTTGTCACACTTAAGCAGATATCAGTAAATATAATGGTAGATATTTATGGAAGATCTTCTCGCAAAGCTCAGCAGGGGGTCGATTTATCTAAATACGCAACTCTTGATCAGCTCAGAAATGAAATCGATGATTTATTAAATATCACAAGTGTGGATCAAAATGAAGTCTTTGTTTTTCAGAATAAACAAGGACGATTAAAAACTAGTAATATACAATTGTTAGATGTTCTTATACGAATTCCCACCGCGGTTATTAATAATATCGTTATTTTTTCTGATCAAGGTACAGTACAAGATTCCGGTAAGTCAGTTAACGATTTTATCAAGCGAGCTGGTGATTCATTCACAGATAACATTATTATGAACCAAAATCAAATTATAGACCTTGGAAACCCAACCGTAGATACAGATGCAGCAACAAAAAAATACGTCGATGATCAAGAATTTAAGTACGTATTAGTCAATGGTGGTATAATGCGTGCATTTCTCAACATGAATAATAATGGTATTAATAATCTTAGAACACCAGAATCAGATTTCGACGCTGTAACGAAGAAATATGTAGACAATAGCAACATTAAGATCGCTAGCGATCAAGTAACAGCAATAAAAACGATCAACAATGAAATGGCTACACTAACTACTAATTTTACTAATCACGTACAACTGTTTTTAAATTTTCGTAGAAACGTAAATAAGCACATTAATGATTTTTTTGGAACTCCACCAACTGTTGATATCAAACTCGTCGATATTAACATGAAACTCAACGACATTGTTAGCGGAATACCTAGTATTGTTCAAAAAACTAATCTGATTAAAATTCCTCACAATCAGATCGTCAATGTGGTATATACAGTAGCATCAGGATCAACAACATGGACACCGCAAAATAAAACTCTCGAACATACCGCAGAAGTAACTGGGTTATACAGGCTATCCCTGTACGGTTTGGAAATTACTGCGGCCACTTCATTATCACCGAATGTATATCATAATCCATTGCTGGTGATGCTAACCAAGGACATCAAAGAAACATTCACGTTGACATCAACGGAAATGCCCCCGAGACGTTACTGGTGGTGCCTGGAATTCGTAGCTGAAGCTTAATTAAATGACGTTGTTAGTATAATGAATCGAGTGACGGATTCACTTATCGACGTTCAACATCACAGATACGCTCAAGTATGTGAGTGTCAAACCAAACTAAAAAATATCATCGACGATTATACAATAAAAGTAAAAAAAAATCGCAGACGTATGGTTGTTATTGATATAATTGTTTACTCAGTTTCTGCTGTTATTGCTGGAACCGGATTATTATTATCAACAATAGCAATGACAGCACCTGCAGTTGCAACAATTATCGTTTCAACGGCAACAACATGCGCAGGCATTCTTAATATTATCGCCAAGAAGATATCTACGTGTACGAATGATAAATTAAGCGAGTACATAACAAAACTACACACAGCAACAACATCTTATTCTAAATTATCATCGTATCTTTCTGCGTATCTCAGCGATGGTAAAATATCTTATGAGAAGTTTGCAACGATAA
Organism: Megalonaias nervosa; assembly: GCA_016617855.1. NCBI lineage: Eukaryota > Metazoa > Mollusca > Bivalvia > Unionida > Unionidae > Megalonaias > Megalonaias nervosa. The sequence continues at coordinate 8,811 of JAECUM010008536.1, read as the reverse complement.
TGAAAACCTACGATGAAGCATTCATAATCGCTAGCGATTTTAGTGATAAAGTAACTAACTGAAGGTTGAATTCATGAGATTGCGTTCTACTAAATAACGGAGTATTTTTAATAATGTCATTGGAACTATTGCAGAAAATCGTCACTAATACAACGCCGTCAAAAACCACGATGATATCATTAAGTTCGACCAATCCCGAATTTAGCGTTAACTTCCCCACGTCAATTCCAGCAAGTGAAATAGCGCTGGCGCAATTGCGAGTTTATCATAGTTGGCCAAATATCAGATCAGCGTCCATTGGTGGTAATCCACCAAATAATTCACTTGTATTCGCGAATAAGAATAAACCCGATGGAACTCCCGATTGGCAGGTTGTTGGAATCCCAACGGGCAGTTATCAAATAGAACAGATTAATGATGAGTTCCAACGCAGAATTAAATCCATCACGGGAAAGGAATCCAAAATAGCGATTACGGTTTACGAACCAACATTATCAGCGGCGATTGAAATAAATTCCATTGATTATGCCGTAGATATTTATCAAAGTTCCATCAGATTCGTGTTAGGATGGCCTGATGTTCCTCCTGTTTATCAAGGACCACCAGAACCAACCAAAGATAAATTTCTCACAACAGAAAAAAAATTCATTAAAGATCCAGAATATCGAAATAAATATCCATGGAGCCGTACAAGATTTGAATCAGATCCAAGCAGCAATTATTACTTTACCGATTTTGACGGTAAAAGGATCTCTAAGACATATAGATCAGCATTTGTTGTCATCGTCGTAGACCCCGCGACGCTAGCCATTAGAGATATTGTTGATGAGAAATTTTTTAAAACGTTTTTTGATGTTTTTAAGCCTGAATACGATAAAGCGCTTAATGATTTAAGGAATTTAATTATTTCATCATCACAGCATTATAACGATGATGTAAAAAATCAGATAATAGATTCAATAAAACATTTAAACGAAATATTATTCGATTTGTACATCGCTAATCGAAGTATTATAAACGTTGCGATTACAGTCGGAAATAGTTACACAGATGAAGAATTTAAGCAATTATTTCTTGATCATTACAAAATAACAGAAAAAGATTTACGAACATTTATAATACCGGATTTAAATAACGCCGAGATGAAAAAACAACTCAACGATGTCATTGATGAATATTTCCCTAAAATACTTGCAGCGTGGAGAAAAATAGCCCCACCACCGGTTATTCTTAAATATAATAATGATCCATACGGTGGAGGCCGTCATATCTCACCTCGGATTGTTAATATAACATCAACGATCGCAGTCAATCTAGTATGTGATGTAATTGATGACAGCTATCAAGTAGATCTTTCAAACAGTAGCGCTGCCCAGCAAGGCTACATATTATATACATTTAGCCCTCAAGTGCCTCCCGGGTATTTAATTGTATCTGAACCAATTAACCCCGTTTATCTACGTGTACATAATCCGTTATTATCGAGGATACATTTCAAACTTACTGATCAACAAGGACGTATTTTGGATTTACAGAATTAAACGTTAAGTATAAATCTGCATGTACGCTCATAACGATTTTATCACAATGCGTCATTAAAAAACAAAAAAAAAAATATCCGAATCTAACTCGGATCAGAATAAATTTTTTTACTAGGTAAATCGTAATTATCAGAATAAAATATTATAAGTAATCTGTCAATTTTGCCAGGGATTTTGTTTAGCCATAACTCCACACTCATTTTCACAATGCTCTCTTAATTGTCTTATACGAAGGTTCACGATCTTTTTCTGTTCGTATTCATGAGATAATTCTAACTTAATTTTGTCAATAGCGTTTGAGAGAGGTACAAACAGCTTTACCTGATTATCTGTAACTGCTGCCAGCGACTGTAACATTGAATGCTGGATAAACTTTATGAATTTATAATCAGATGGTAGTGTGTATCGATTCTCTAATTTTCGTTGTTCTAATGATTCAAAGTCAGACAGAATTTTTTCAGGATTAAGATTATCAGATATATTTACACCGTTATGTTGTAATATTTTAATCGCAGAAATAATAACATTAATATTTTCGGAATTCATTATATTATTAGTGTTTGTTTAATATAAAAATAACAGTCCATAAGGACTGTTTCAGGATGATTATATAAACATGATTATATACACATGAAGATGATTATATATTAATTACGGACAGCACATTAACCCCATGTGATCCCCTAGGTTGCCAAATAACATCCTAGCAGGAACAGAGGTCACATATAAACTTATTTCTAAGAACTTAACTAACTTATTCTAGGGCAACACAAAACACAGAATCTTAATTACAGTAGCGTATTTACAGCAAGCATATTTACAGCACAGTTTAACCCCATGTGAAACCCCTAGGTTGCCAAAGGTCATCCTAGTATGCTCAGAGGTTTATATAGACTTATCTTGGACACATATAAACACACCCCCAGCGAATTCCTAATCGAAACGAAATACTAGAAATTCAGAGGGCTGTCTAGGCATTATGATTTTATGTAGCCCTAAATCAAGCGTATTTACAGTAACGTACTTACAGTAATGTATTAACATATTTATAGTAATGTATTAACATATTTATAGTAATGTATTTATATATATTTATAATGACAACACAGTACATGTAGACTTAACTAACTTATCCTAGGACAATACTACGTGCCTTCTCTACGTTCAACAGAAATTTTTGCACACCCCTCCCATCATAATCACCCAATGAGTGCAAAATTGCACCCACCAAGCGACAATGGTGGGAGAAGTGTACAAATTTTTTCTATTGAAACGTAGAAGGGCTGGCTACGCCCCAATAAATAACAAATTTTGGCATCAAATCGCCTTCGCCGGCAATCTGCCAGTCACAAGATTCGAACCACAGACTTTGAGCACAAGAGTCCAGCGCGTTAGCAATCGGCCACCGGACTTCAATATGTATACATATTGAAAATATTAGTATTAAGTTAAGCGTAATGTACTTAGCGTAACAGAATAAAATCAGAATGTATTATGCATTTCTTAATAAAATCAAAATTTATTGTAAAACGTGAATTTATTTTCAGTTTCCAAGTGCTTGAAACTGCATTACACAAAACCCAAGTCTCTATGAATCAGACGTTGCCAAGGATACTAAAATAATCGATAAGTTGGACGAAACACACAATGCCAACTAATTTCTAAAAATAACCTCATACAATTCACTGCTAGGTCGCAGCGATTTCATAAGAACGCAGAAAATTATTGAGATTTTATAGAATAATGTGCATACTAGCATTATACAACGATGAAATTATTGAAACTCTCAATTGTTGTAGGGTAGTTTTCACGACTAAAAATGAGGAATTTGAACAAAATTCACTGATTTTGATGGGGAATTTACACGATAAAATCAAGAAATCTTAACAATTTAAATTTCATTTTATATAATATAAAGATTTTGACATATTTTTTATAAAACTGAATAAATCTGATAAATCTGATTAAATTTCATGAATCTGCTGGGGTATTTACACGATTAAATCGAGAAAAGCGAACAAAATTCGCTGATTTTAATGGGGTGTTTTCACGACTGAAAATGGTGAATTTGAACAAATTTCACTGATTTTGATGGGGTATTTACACGATAAAATCGAGAAATCTTAACAATTTTGCCGAATTTCATCTTATATAATATAATATAAATGTTGATATATTTTTTATAAAACTGAATAAATCTGATAAATCTGATTAAATTTCATAAATCTGCTGGGGTGTTTTCACGACTGAAATTGGGGAATTTGAACAAAATTCACTGATTTTGATGGGGTATTTACACGATAAAATCAAGAAATCTTAACAATTTTGCCGAATTTCATCTTATATAATATAATATAAATTTTGATATATTTTTTATAAAACAGAATAAATTTGATAAATCTGATTAAATTTCATGAATCTGCTGGGGTATTTGCATGAAACGATCGAGAAAAGCTAACAAATTTCATAAAATCTGATGGGATGTTTTCACGACCGAAAATGGTGAATTTGAACAAAATTCACTGATTTTGATGGGGTATTTACACTTTAAAATCAAGAAATCTTAATAATTTTGCCGAATTTCATTTTATATAATATAATATGAATTTTGATATATTTTTATAAAACAGAATAAATCTGATAAATCTGATTGAATTTCATGAATCTGCTGGGGTATTTGCATAAAACGATCGAGGAATTTGAACAAAATTCACTGATTTTGACGGGGTGTTTTCACGACTAAATCAAGAAATCTTAACAATTTCGAGAATCTGATGGAGTATTTACACGATAAAATCCAGAAATCTTAACAATTTCGCCGAATTTCATTTAATATAATAATATAATATGAATTTTGATATATTTTTTATAAAACTGAATAAATCTGATAAATCTGATTAAATTTCATGAATCTTCTGGGGGTTTTACATGAAACGATCGAGAAATTTGAACAAAATTCACTTATTTTGATGGGGTGTTTTCACTACTAAATCAAGAAATCTTAACAATTTCACAAATCTGATGGGGTATTTCCACGATTAAACCGAGAAATCTTAACAATTTTGCTGAATTTCATTTTATATAATATAGTATAAATTTTGACATATTTTTTATAAAACTGAATAAATCTGATAAATCTGATTAAATTTCATAAACCAATCGTTGATTGGGCTGGGGGTATTTGCATGAAACGATCGAGAATAGCTAACAAATTTCATAAACCAATCGTTGATTGGGATGGGGTATTTACACGATTAAATCAAGAAATTTTAACAATTTTACCGAATTTCATTTTATATATAAATTTTGACAAGCAAAAAGATACTGGTTCATGAAGAAGGTTCTGGTAGATAGGTGAACCTGATCTTTTGTAGAAATCTTTTGGAAAAGGCAGATCTCGTGATATTATCTGCCGCGTGTTTTACTGAAGCTGGTAATATGTTTAAGTATTTACTAGCTTCAGCAATTGATTTAAACACAATTTCTTCGCCATCTGTATTTGTGGATTTAATAGCTCTCTTTCCAAATATTTTACACCTTCCTGTATTTCCGGATCTAGAATTTTGGCTCTGTGTAACAGCTTGTAGATTATCAAGCGTGTTATTTTGGGGATTTCCATCAATGTGATCAATTACGTATCCATCTTTGATGATTCCAAAATAACACTCGAACACGAATCTATGTGATAAATATCTTTTTTTCTGGTCATTAGCAGTAAATCTAAGATAACCAGCATTATCAACACTACCGACTGGTTTCTTTAATCTGCAGTGCCTAATTACACCATCACGAGATGCTTCATAATTAGCGATTATTGGATGCGCCACAAACTCATTTTGCTTCATTTATATAATAATATTATTTGTTTAAATCATTATTTTGAAAATCTAGCGAGATAATCCTCTTCGGATTTTATAGGAGATTCACCTGACAATGTCAGGGTGTTTTTTTTTATCGTAATATCGTTTCAGCTCTCTGTATTTTTTACCACCACATTGTACACACAACTGAGTTTTTCTCTGACTCCAACACCAAACCGCATGCACGGTTTTGGTCCGAAACTGCTCTGTCTAACACACTGCATATGGTAGCCGCAGAATTCGTTTACGGATGCTTTGTTACAAGGAGAAATATATCCGATCATAAGCCAGGCACATCGATTCTTTGTTTGAATCATATACAAAAAGATTAAATTTTAATTAAATATATATTTCTCCTAATTATAATAATGCAGGAATTATCCGCGATTGAACCTTCCGCAGCTAAATTTGACCTCGACAGACTGCATAAATTTTGTTTTTCTATGCAAGATCTAGCTTTAACGAATAAAGATATAACAAAACGTATCCATGAGGCCAAAAAGGAATTTCGCGACGATGGTGCGGCTCATGTGTGGTCAACATTCAGAATTGGAAATACTGTTAATATGATGAATGACAAACGAGGAAAAATGATGATTGATTACCTTGTTTGGAAATATTTTATTTTAATAAAATTTATTGTAAAGACAGACGATGACACCTGGATTATTCGTGACAAACGTGACTCTGTCCATAGGTCAGGAGATAATATTGTTATTAGTAACAATTCCAGACCAGGAATACTTACTGGTATTGATAAACCATATTACGAGCGATCATACCCTGTAACTGCGGTTGTATACGCGGTATACCCGTTAAATAATAAACCTGACGTTGGGGATCTCAAGCCCATGAAACTGTCATCACTGACACCATCAACAAGGATAAACTGCGTAGCCGAACGGGTTACAGAACGCTTCACAAACGCGATACGCAGAAACGGTTTAACGGATTTAAGACGCAAAAAAAAAAACACCTGGGCAGAAACAGTTAAAGATACCGGAGCGTCTATCAGCGACGTTGCTGAGCTGGGAAAGAAATTGAAATTCCCAATAACGGTGAAGACGTTAACGGGAGAGATTTTATACAAACTAAAATATAAATCAAGGGGAGCTTCTATAGATATTATTGATCATAACGCACATGCATGGACGTCTGCGGTAACAATATTTCCACGAGATAGAACGGTTAAATTTTATAATGGTCATGTATTTGATGCTATCAGAAATATCAGTAAAATTGACCCTGTATCTGTTTGGCTGTTTCAGAGTTCAGAGTATGATCATCATGATCAGTTTGTACGATCTAATGGTGATATTTATCGTACAGAATCTCTCCATGGGGAAATGAAAGATCTTGCACAACGCCTCGAATACACACCTGATAAAGTTGAACAATTACTTAATAATTGTTTTACCGTTCCATCAGTCGCCGCTCACTACGCTCAGGAGAAAAATTTATGGAAACCGACACGATTAGAATTTCTTGAAGATGTCCAAAAAAGTTGTATCGAATACGGACATGGCGAGTTGTGGAATACTAAATACGATTGTAATGACGTTATCTCAGTTGATATGGTAGCGTGTTGTCCCGGAAGTTTTCTCGGATACGGAGAGTGTTCTGAGTATTTTAAACGATTTGGACATCCCACACACGAGATGACCAGAGTAGCGATAAACGGACCCCTTCCCCAAGGACCTGATGATTTAACCGGATTTGCCCGCATAGAGTCGTTCGAGTTTTACGCGTGGTTTAGATAACATTTTTCAGAGCGATGTTGGGCTCCAATAGTACTATTACGATATATGCTCAACGAAAGAATTTTAATGTCGTTACGCGTAAGTGAAGCGATTATATCATACCACGCGCAGTATCAAGTCTGGTTACCGGAATCGGATGTATTTAATGAAGGGGATTTTTCCGATCCCGATATGTTTTGCGAGTACAAAAAAGCGCGTAATGAGAAATTCGCAAAAGATCTCGGTAGAAAAATAATCGGTAAATTTACGCAAGGAGGATCGTATCATCATAAACGCGCGTGCACAAGATTAATCATGGACGATGCTGAACTCGATTTTATAATCGCCGATACAAATGAGAAAAACACGTTTATAGGTCGCAGTAATGCTTATTTATCAGACGGAACAAAATTAGGTACAATTGTCAGCTATACTGATGGCGAGTCACCGCAGTTTACTCATTTAAGATCTTCGATGCTAGCGTATGTTTCGATAAATTTATTATCGATGATAAACAGATTTCCTCGTCACGCAGTCAGAGTCGCGACAGATTCATTTTATATAAACAAAAAATATACAGATTTATTAAAACAATTACTTAACGATCATGCATCATGGGGCGAATGGAGAATAAAACACGAGGATATAATCTGTTATTCTGAATCCACCGATGTTGAAATTGCGAGAATATATTACAAGAATAATCAGCTATCAACGATGTCATCGGCGCCATCTGTATGTAATCATGTAGCTAGACATAAAACCGTTTATCTTAATGGGCGTGGTAGTTCAGGTAAAACAACACGCGCGATTAAATTATTTAGTAATTGTTCTGATATGACAGTTTTGACACCGACACATAAACTCGCCAGGGAAATAAAAGAACGAGGAGTAAAATCGTGTACATATCATAGTTTCTTTAGATGGTGCGGAGATGCATGGACTCCATCGCGGATGGGTGAGAAACACATTCCTAAAATTATTATCTGGGACGAGATATGCACGGTGTCGCTAGAGGTATTAAAAATATTTCTTGATTGGCTGTTATTAAAAAATACTGCTGTGGTGATATGTGGCGATCATGGTCAACCACCCCCCTTCACTGGATCGTCTCCACATGAGTGGCTGAAAACATTTGAAGATTATTACGAAGAAATTCCTGATGACCATAGAGCTATTGATGGATCACTAAAGGAATTTAAAAAGTTAATAAGATTACAGCCAGATCAAATACAATGTGAAATAATGCTTAAAGTAATTCCAGAAACTTCCATGAATGATTTTTGGGCTTTATGGAAACCTTCTGATTTGATAGTTGCAAGCAGAAAAATAGTTCGTGATACGCTTCAACAACAATTATTTACGTTACACAAAGAAAAATTTTCAAATCTACATGTACCTTTGTGTTATCGTCCAGCAGATACTCGACGACAGAATGTTGATGTTGAGATTCCTGCTGCCTTGGTTCCACCAAGGATACAAAATCTTGTGTTAAATGATATCGTTTTAGTTGCTGTTGATGTTGTTGAGAGCGCGTTAATCATGGATAAATCGCCGTGGACGTTAGGATACGCTATAACAATTCACTCGTCACAGGGATTAACTATTACCGATACATGCATTTGGATTGTCGATGATCGTATTGAGTGGTCAAATTTAGTTTATCTAGCA
>JAECUM010008535.1:0-105214 GCA_016617855.1 Megalonaias nervosa | reverse complement strand
TCTATCTGGTTATAAGCAGTTTGACAAAAAAAATAATCATGACTTTGATATTGATGTTGAATTTATTATAAAACTAAAACAACTACAGAATAATAATTGCGCAAGTTGCAACTGTAATATGTCATGGCAGTATTCGAATAATAATCCAAGACAATTTACCGTAGATAGAATTAATAGTGATCTCGGTCATACACGTGAAAATGTAATGCTGACTTGTCTTGATTGTAATCGACATCGAGGCTCTGGACATTTACAAAATTGAGCTTGGTGGTAATTGTGTATTCTCAGGAATTATTTGCAATTGTTCACGTACAAATCCGCGTTGAGGGGCTGTAGAATCTAGTCTGTATATTGGAGGTCTACCAGTGGATCTAACCACGCTAGAAATTTTATGTGTAGTCACTCTCCAGATAGGATCGGTTGCTCTTTTTTTACCACCTTCAAGTTCGCCAGGTTCATATAAATATCTAACTGTAACATTACCTAATACTGGTTGAGAGAAAGATTCATGTCGTTGTATTGGTATATATTTTTTTTTGATCGCATTAGAAGGTTTCATGGAAGTTGCACGAGTAATTTCATTATTCAGCGCAGCTATCACACTCGGTAATCTTGCAACCCATTCACGAGATCTATCTTTGAGGTCAGTAGATATTTCCTTTGCGTATTGGTATCCGAATAACCGCTCAGCAAGTGTTCTATTATATCGTTCAACGATTGCCTGATCACGATGAATTTCAGTATGTCCTCGTCTGATTTTAACGTTGTGCTTGTTCATCAGCGATGATACTACTCCAAGAAATTCTTTACCAGGATCAACCTGTAGTAGTTTTGGCCATCGTAGACCACCTCGATGATAAATTCGTTCGAACGCAGATGCAACTTCTGATGCTGTTTTCGTTGATAATGGCTCCGCTTCTTTATATCTACTAGCAATATCAACGACAGTTAACGCGTATTTGTACGTGCGTGATTTTCGTCCACGTGTTTTAATGGTATCGTGTGGTAAAAACAAAATATCTGCTTGATGAACTTCATTAGGGACACAAACATCAAAATGCGCGTAATGAATTCTTTTAGGTGGACTTAGGAAGATTTGCCATATTGCCTGTCGTGCTAACCATGATGCAGCGACATCACGTGAAACTTTTGCTGCTTCGGCGAGTTTACTAATAGCTGCCTTACCTCTCCAAAATCCTCTCGGGGAATAATAAACAGATTCCATTATGATGGTTATATAATTAATTACCAGCCCCTAACACTAGTTTACCTTTCATAGCAGTTTTTACTAGAAAACTAGCTAATTTTTCTCTGAGATTTATTAGATGTAGAATTTAACGCGTGAATCAATTTCACATCCGCGAGATGTCGGTGTTGCAAATCCTTACTTTTATACGCGACATCGTGAACGTGACACGCTTGATCGATCTTATTTACTGGATACTCTCCGGGTCTTGGTTGATCTTGATCATCGAGTCTGATATCGAGACGAGTTCCTGGGCCACAATAATTATATCGGGGTAAATGTTTCTCACCGGGATATTTAGCCCACGGGGTTCCTGGTAATTTTCCTAACGAAGCAGCGATATCACCCCCACCTGTCTTTGTTGCAATAAATTTATATTTCTTGGTGCCACATTTCACACACTTGCCTGTAAGTGCACGTCTTTTATTTCTTGTTGTTATTGTTGTTAATTCAGTAGTATCGGTAGGTGCTCTGCATCGAACACAATATAGAATCATATTATTTATTATATGGATATGATTGACTTTTCTGCGACACGAAAACAAGAACCAGTAAAGCACCATCCAGCGCTTCCGAATTCTATCAGAATGATTATAATAGGTCCGTCCGGAAGTGGGAAGACGCAATTACTGCTTAATCTAATAATGCGATGGCTCAAGTGGAACAAACTGTATTTAGTAGCACCATCTGTAGATGATCAGAGGTGTTATGAAGTACTTAAGGATTTTAATAAAAATGCAAAACTACTGGATGGAAATGATATTATTGATTTTATAACCAATATTGATGAAGCACCATCTGTAGATGATCTAGATGGATTCATTAATAATTTAGTAGTGTATGATGATGTTATGCTGGACAAACAATCAAATCCAGCTAGAATATTTTCTCGAGGTAGACATAAAAACACGGATGTGATTTATGTTACTCAGAGATATACACAAATTCCAAAAGTAATCAGAGACAACTGCAATATTTTTAGTTGTATTTAATGGAGTAGATAATTATACTCTACAGAATATTTATTATACTTGGTGTTCAGGCGACATGGACATGATTAAATTTAAAAACTTCTTTTCAAAAGCACAAGCTGTTCCGTTTGGATTTATAACGATAAATTTACACGATCCAAGATCAAGGTATCGTGTAGGTTTAGATAAAATCTTTGGTCCTTGATTTTATCAAGGTAGCAGCAGAGAGGGTGAAGGACATATGCGTAGTGACCAGATTGTGAAAAAATCTGGTCAATTAAAGAAGTTTTCATTATTAAGGCAAAAATGTTTTTTTAAAACCCTCGTAGGAACCCTTAATTTTCAAAAATAAGGTCTCTACGAAGTTGTAGGGTTCACCCTCTCTGCTGCTAGGTTTCTGTTTACAAAAAAAAAAATACTAAAGTAGGAAATATTCAGGACCTAAAAGGAGAAACAAGTTTGATCTTGAGGGGATTCCAGTACATTGATGTTTTAAGGGGTTTCAGTGTTATTTATTCTATCTTAATATTGTCTGCCTTTGTACACTTATCCTACTGTACTATTGATTCATTCTTAATCTACCTCCCCTAAAAATGCATACCATGTTCTGCTTAAATAAATGCCAATCCCTCAGCGAATTTAAACACAACCAAGTGGATACCTTTGACGTGTATATATCCAATACAGGAAGAAAACACAATTTGACTTTAAACTGTCCAAATTTTAGATAAAAGATATCCAAGAACCGATGCCATGCCATCTTGGCCCTTTGCCATCATACTCAGTATGCAAATGAGCAGGAAAATGGCAACAGCACATGGCGATGTTAAGTTCCCCAAGTTTAAGTGGTTTTTATTTTTGTCTTGAGTGACTCACATCAACAACTAAAAACTGTAAAGTGTAAAGTACTTCAGCTGTTGGAGTCTTCACTTATTGTCATGCACTGGGTTTTTCTATTTTGGCAGAATACAATAATAAATGTTTTTAAATAATTTTTGTGCTTACTGAATACCTGAAAGACAGAAAAAAAGAAAACCCAAAGACAAAAAAAAAAGGAAAACACTTCAATGTCATTCATTCTGGTAATTTAGCATATCCTACAATGGATTTATGCAATGATACAAGTCATGCTTGTTTTTCAAACATGACTTACTTGTATATATTTTTAGTTTGTTTTATGTATAAGATACTATTAATATACATATACATACTGTTGTTGTTGTTATAGGGTTCAACGCCATTTTTCAGCACAAGATAGGCTATACATGGCGGCCAGTATAAATGGTGGATGAAGAACCCGGGAAAACCCCAGAAAGTACCACCAACCCACAAGAAGCTACTGACAAGCTATCTCACATACCCACATTGACCGCACCCAAGAGTCGAACCCATGCAGACAGACATATACATACTGTACTGTATGTATATCTTGATACATAATGGTTGGTTATATCCAGCAAGTATAAATGGTGGATGAAAAACCCAGAAAAACCCCAGAAAGAACCACCAACCCACAAAAAGCTACTGACAAGCTTTCTCACATACCCACATTGACCGCACCCAAGAGTCGAACCCACGCAGACAGACATATACATACTGTACTGATATATAATAGTTGGTTACACCCAGCTCTGCTATCTTCATTTGTCAGATACTTCAAAATTTGTCAGATTAGCCCATCTGTCTGATAACAAGTGTGTGTGTGTGTGTGTGTGTGTGTGTGTGTGTGTGTGTGTTTTGGATTTTTGATGTAGCTTTCACAACTTTTCTGTCATATCACTACAGTGTCTGCAGTGTAGCAGTTTATAGTGATCTATAGCACTGTGGCATCATGCATTAAACAGGTAGCACCATGTCCCACCCAGTCACATTATCCTGACACCAGTTCAACCACTCCTAACACTAACTTCTTAAGAGAGAGCAAGAACACTGCAAAACTCAAATATTTCATAAAGTTATTGTAAATTTGTCAAACTATGAACAATAATCATATTTCTATGTGATTTTTATATTTTTTTAAAGAAAGAGTTATTTCATTAAATGTTTCATATCTATTGCCAAGTCTATATTAAGGCCAGGAGATTCATTTCCTTTGGCAATTACCAACATGGCAAAACTCTACAGAACTTAATTGACCATGCTGGGATTTTACAAATTTTGTCAACAAAAACTAAAAGTAATCAGTTTTGTTTGTTTTCATTTAATTGTAAATATGCATTCTGATTAGTATGGGGTGACTGTTGTAGTTTTGGGAGGTGTACATTGCGCTCGCTCTCTCTCTCTCTCTCTCTCTCTCTCTCTCTCTCTCTCTCTCTCTCTCTCTCTCTCTCTCATTTAATGTCTACACAACACAAACTGTTCAGTTTTGACATGTACCTAAATTTGGGATATTCAAACAGGACACACGGGCCCCTGTCTTCTGACCAGTCGGCTCGCACCTGCCACTTGCCGAAGCGCCTAAAATCCACAAAACTTAGGACCATCTTAGGTTCATCAACGGTGAAGAAATTAAGATGGGCATGTTTCACTAGCTCTCCAGCTTCGTAAAAATCAAACTTTCCTGACATTCCAAATTGAAAGACTATGTCAAGTGTGCGAGGCTTCTCCTTCGAAGCTGTCTGCAAACGATCATTCTTTGAATCAGGTTGGGAAGTCAGAGTCAGTTTTACTTCTTTACCCCGCGATGCTGCAGAGATAGTGTAATATGGAGCATCCCACTCTACATCTGGTTGACGACTCACGACAGATTTAATAATTTTTCCACCAAATATTCGGTTTTTACAAACCAAATTCACAAATCTACTGGACAGATGTAATTCTGGACCTTCAGGCATGATGCAATCAAATTTCGTTGACTAAGCTGTGAGTCTTGTTCCCGCCATGTGTTTCCTTACGTATATATTTACTTCCGCTTTGTCTCCGTTTATATGCCATGTACCGGTCCCTTAGTTTACCGGAACAAACTAGAATAAAGAGAATTACCGGAACATAAATGAAATTACCGGAACCAATCTTTTCGCAGAGCCGTCTATTGTAGGTTTTCATTTTTTTCATTATGACTCAAATGCAAAACCATAACTTAGGATACATGACAGGTTTGATTACTACTGTGGAGAGATTTTTTTTTTTTTTTTTTTGACACCTAGTCTTTAAAACCCAGTCTTTAAAAATAGACCTACATCATGTTAAGCCATAGCTTAAACAGACTGACCGTTATCTGTAGAATCGAGATAATATTTTGGCACATAATAAAAATAATTTGCTTCAAAAATATTAATTTTTGAATCCATGTTTTTTTTTTATTAAATATTTGTGATAAAATTAGTTGATAAAATGATAATTTGAAATTAAAATCGACAGTAAAGCATGGCACGATTGATATGAAAATATCCACCAATATATGATTACAAAAACTTAAAATACTTAAATTCATTCATTTTGAAAAATTAAAATGGAACCCCATACATAAAAATAAATTTTGATAAGAAATTAATTCTAAGTATTATGAATATATATGTAGCAGGAGCATATATTTAATAATTTTATATATTCATGTTTCAATTAGGCAGAAGTGGGTATTTTATTATTTTATGTAATTAGTGTTCATTGATGAGTGAAATAAATTCATCAGTTGCAATTATTGTGTTATTCTCATTTACACATATTTAGCCAATTGGGCAACCTTGAACCAGGATTACCTGTTGAGTTTTGTTCACTCTGAGCAATGAAGCTACCCTGATTACTGTTCATGCTGATTGTTCTATTGTATGACAAGTGGTAAGTACTTTCTGATTGGTTAGTTTGCTACTTGTCTGTATAAACAACATAGCATGAACAGCATATTAGTGGTGGTCATTCCATTGAGCTTCTGAAGGGTGCTGGTCATGGGATTGCAGTAAGAAAAGTGCCTGATGATTCTTTTGCTTCAAGGAAAATGTGAATTGACCCTTGACCCATATGATAAGGTAAACAGACTTATAATACAGTTAATGTAACAGTTTTGTTTATATGTCCTCTGTATATTTCTCTGAAATGAATGTTGATGTATTGTAGTACCTTTAATAGGTTATCAACCTGCATATTCTTTTCTGAGCCTATCATTCTGTCCATACGCTTGTCTGTCTGTCTGCTCTCTACTTTTGCTCTACACAATGATTGTTTTGTGTTTAGGTTTATTTGGTCCAGTATCTCTCTAGATGGATAATTAATAAATATATGGGGTAGTAAGTCATTCGTATTGAATGTACTGTAACTGAATCAATGTATACATGCAAAACAATAATGCACTGATGACAGTATTGTTATTGTTATTGTATTATTTATAGTTGTAGTAAATGTATTTTTATTGTATTTGGTGGGTGTAAGAAAGCAGGAGAAATGGATTTATCTCTAATTACCAACCTTGTGCACAATTAACCCAATTTCTTTCCTACAAATACTGGACTTGTATTTTCTATTCTGTGAATAGAAGGCAAGTGCTTTAACATACACTGGCAACTACTGTCTCAAAAATAGCTACATCTTGTCTTGAAAATTATTAGAATTCTTTGTAAATATCGTTATGCGGTAGTGTAAAATTCAGTTTAGTACTGTCTAAATGATGGAAAGGAAATCAAATTTGAAAAACAATATCATTGATGGAATCCAAAATGACCAATTATCAGAATATGTGTAATGGTACGGTACCAAATTTTATAGAGATAATTTTATGGTACATTCTGTCTTGTTCAGCGTGAAATGTAACCATTAGGTTTGTATGGGCTGGACTCGAAATAAATTGTGACTGCGAGGGAAGGAATCTGCTGTTCGGAGCATGAATTTAATTTTAATTAGAGTCCATTTGATAATGGCCAGACATATGGAAGAGGCCAATGTTAACGTAAGGCCAATAGCGAAAAATGCCAATAGCTGAGAAAAACCACAGAATTTTTGGGAAGTCTTCGGCTCTTCGAAACAGGTGTCATAAAATGATATTTTTTAGAATAGTTATTAATAAAGGCAGTCTTAAGTAGATTATTCTTACTTCGGTAGGATTGATTATATTTTTTGGAGGTTAGAGAAACTAATCCTGACTGCTCAAGCTAAACGAAGGGGAGGGGTTCCCAGACAAAATTACAGGTTTCAAAGTAATCTCCCTCGCAATGTTAGTCAGTCCAACTTTTTCTTCCAAAAGGGAAAGCTGGCTCCGGGATAAGTAGAAAGTAATCTTCTAGTTAAATAAATCGTCATCCAAGGGACAAGAGGTCTGAAAGTTTGGGAAGAGACAGAGGGAATTTTCTGATAAGCGAGCGAGGGCATGGGAAGGCACAAAGGTGTTGTCTCAGTTGCATACAATATATGTTCATTTATGTAAGTATGTAATTATTTGTTGAATTTATTCGTTTTAAATTCAAACATCAAATTTTCTTTGAGTTCAGAAGTTAATTGTTGCATGCATTTTGTCTCAAATGTATTATGAGTCAGTTCAGGTATAGAGGTTTTGTATGCAGTAGAAATCATGTACTGTATAAAGATTTCATGCATTTCTTCAGATACGCTTTGTGAGAATTTATTTGTCTTAAATAATTTGCATAAATTGATTTTTCTATGTCTGGAAGTGTATGTCATTGAATCCCTAATTAGCAAAGTAATGAAGCGAGGATCAGGAGTAAACTCCATTAAGTTGAGGGGGTTTTCATTAGGGACTTCTGTCGACAGGCTTAGTTCAGCTGGTAATTTATAGCCACAGCAGGGTGTGATGGTTTATCTAAGACAGTTAATTGTCATGTTCCAGAGGAAGCAAGTACCACTTGAAAAGATATTCACTTTAATAGGGACGGAAGTCAGTGTAGGTTGAGAAATGATCATAGCTTGGTTCTGTTGAATTTCAAAAGACGATATCTGGTGTGAAAGAGTGGAATATTGTTTGATTCCAGAGAGGAAAACCTGATATTGTATTTTTATTTTTGAAGGAAAAAATAGCTCCATACTGTATTGCACAGTGGAAAACATCAGTCTGCAACCAAGATGTTTACTGACCCGAAGAGGCTGGAGGAGAGATGGGGCGAAGGAAAAGAAACATAGCAACGCTGACCTATCACCAACAGTGATTTGGAAAAGACTGGAAGCACCAGGTGGTGCTGACATGCCGGCAATTTGAGTTGATCAGTCACTTGATCATATGATGAAATTTGTTCTATCGCTATAACAGAGCAGCTAAAATTGAATTTCGCATAAATTCAGTAACTCTACTTGTAAGAGGAAGTGCATCATTCAAATGTCATGTTCAGTTTCATTTTGTTTATGCAATTGATTAAACTGTTATATTTTACATACAGGATATTGCTGTTCAGATCGGTTATTCCATTGCATAATTTCATATTTTATTATTATTTACTCGATCCAGGCAATAACACCATAGTCGATCATTTCCTCAATAACAATAACCAAACACCATAGCCGAGGGGGATCTCACATCCTTCCACCAACTTATAATGTTCAGTATTTCAAAATTACTTTACTGTAGCATTAGAGCTTATCTGGGGTTTTCATCTGGTGCCATTTAATTGGAAGATAGCTGACTAATGAAGGCCATTAAGGTGGCACTGGTCACTACTGACACTGGAATAATTACACGCAGAATGTTTTCTTACCAGTCATGAACAACTTTTGAATATAGGCCTACTTTCTTCAAATAAACTAAACTTCCTCAACGTTATATCCAAATATCCCAGATGAGGTCGAATGTTTAAAACGTAAGATTTGGTCCCATATATTGGCATTGAATTTGGTAGATATTAGGGAATCAAGTCATTGTTTACATTGTACTAAGGTTGTTTCTGTTTCTGTGTATGAGTGTCAATGACTTCAAGCCCTTTTTTTCTTTAAAAAAAAGGACAATTTCAAACAAAATTTCAATGCTTTCTCACAAATGTGTAAAATCAAAACTTTAATCAACATAAATTTGTTAGGTAGTTAAACATTTAACACCATTTTTAAACCTACTATAGGCTATACACAGTGGCCAGTATATTTGGTGGAGAAAAAAACAGGAAGAACCACCTGTTTATTGTCAGCGTGATTAAGTAAAAATCACTCGAGGAAGATAACTCAATTTCAGATTAATTGTATCATTATGTAGTTTGGTAGGCTTACGGTAGGCTTAACTGTATCATTATGTAGTTTTGTAGGTTCAATTGGATCATTAAGATAACTGTTCGATTTTGTTAGGATATTCCAACAATTTTTACGGTTTGTTAATTCACATGAACTTTTACAAGATACACTACTTGTTATCACAATAAAATGAACACCATCTGAGATTGTCAAATATTTTGACACACACAGACTATATATATATATATATATATATAAATATATATATATATATATATATATATAAATAAAATCCTAGAGAGGGGGGACTTACAATATTTTGAAGTTTTTTCGACCTAAGTGTTTTTGACCAAAAAATCAACCCACCCCCCCAAATTCTTGTTAGCAAAATTTAGATTCAAAGACTTTGTGAGGGAGTATAGAGAACCTCCCATTCTGAAAGCTGCTGTGTTTATGCAAGTGAAAGATCAATCAAATGAAAATGGCACTTCGGTATGCATCAAGACTACTGTCTAACCCATAAAAAATTGCATTTTACCTCAGTATACTACCAAACTATCTTCTAATCCAGCTGTACCCAACCTCAGGTCCTGTCCCAAATTAGTTTCATGTGGGTGGGGATGGGGATCCTCAATAGGGTTGTGAAAGGTCATCAGAAGAAAGTTTTTAAACCACATCAAAGCCAGAGGGTCTGGAGGTTCTCGCAGTGGCCAGTTTAGGGTCTGAGGGGAAAAAATCGAACTGAGTGACAAAATTACCTCAGATTACCCCCATGACCCATTCTGACATAGGACCCTGTCTATCATAAAGTATAGTATGATAGACAGGGTCCTATGTCAGAATGGGTTATTGGGATAATCTGAGGTAATTTTTTCACATGGGATGATTTTTTTCTTTCAGATTATTGCATTTTTCAACACCAAGCTCACGACGAGCACCTGTGGTTGCAACAGCTCGCTGTACCATCTTGAGCAAATTCCAAATGATATTCTAGTTATTTGTCTTTTTATATTTTTCATAATTATGTGGAATTCTTTCCTTGAGTTATCTTTGCTTGGATTTTTTCCTGCCATTCGCCTACAGAATATCGTGATGATGAAAATAAATGTAAACTGGGCGAGTTCACATTTTCCATCAAGCCATGTTGTAGACTTTTTTAAAATGATGTATCAATGCATATTCACTTAGGAATTAACCTGTGGGTGAGACAAGTTACTTCCACTTTGTATACCTTGGTTAAATCCTATGCAAAACCAATGGCATAGAGTGGAATTGATGCAGAAGAATGTTGCCAAAATATAACTGGGTTAAATCTTAGGCAACACCAGCAGTTTAGCGTAGAATTGGTGTGCCAAACAAAATGTATGAAATATTTGTTTCTTGGAAGTGCAACACCACACCCTAGTAACAATATTTTATTCTTCCACATATAGTTACCTCCATTGTACTTACATCAAATTTGTTCTGTCCCATAGACTGCCAGTAAAGAAATATTGTACTTTACTTCTGGAGAAAAGACAAGGCTGTGTATGCTGATTCCATCATGCTTATTAGACTTTCCTGATTTTCATCAGCAAGCCTCAAGAATTTCATGTTGGTGGTACAAGGCCTGGACTTTATGTATGTAAACACCAGTCTTACAAGTTTAACTATACACCTCATAGGCTACCAGGAAGACAAAAATTGTATTTTTTAAAATTGTTTAGTCAGTTCAGATTATTGTCCAAATGTGTCTGATCTGTTTCCAGATGACAAGCAATTCTGAATGTAAACCAATTTCAAATCTTTATCACACACTGGATATATCCATATTTCCATTCAGGACTGAATCATTATGGAAATACAGTAGAACCTGTCTTGAAAGACCATCTCTTTGCCAAAAATAATGGTCTCTCAAGACAGGTGGTCTTTCAAAGCAGTAGTCTTTTAAGACAAGATTTACTGTAATTTGTACAGTTTATTAAGAAATTAAACTCTTGTCCAAAAATAGGGTTTATTCAGTTTTAAAAGAGGTAATTAACTGTGCAGTAAAATACAAATAACTGATGCAAAAGTTATATTTTTGTGCCAGATTTTTCGTTTTTCCATTGAAATCCAAAAATGCCCATTTTGTTGAGCCCCCTTATGTCTGGCCACACCCTGATTATGATAAATATCTCCAATCAGTGTTAGTTTTTCTAAAATTTTCTTTCCTTTTCTACTTAAATTTATTTCTAGTTAAATGAAAGTGAGACTGGACAGAAAGGTGATCTCTAGGTTAGTTGGGAACTGTTTTGAATTTTATTTTACATTTAGCAGAATGATCTTTATGTATTGTGAATGGACACCAACAGTACCTATACATAAAAAAGTTGGTAAATAGATCACCATTTTGTCTGTATTTTTGGTAGTATACTCCACCCGTCAATTGTATACCTACTTTATGATTTTGATTAATGCCCAGTAACACTTTACTCTGTCAAATTAGAGCATAATTGACTAGTTTAATTATAGACTGAAACTAAATATTCAATATTTGAGGGATTCTTACAAACTCTGTGCATATGTTACATCCAAATATGGTAGTCCCAACTTATTTAGTAAACTCTGAATTCAGTTTTTTTGTGGGGTACTAATTTTTGTGGATTTCTTGGTTGCTACAGGCCACATTTAAAGCCCCAAAAAGCAATGATCCATTTGTGGAAACAGTCTACACCTAACCCACCCAAACAAATTTAAGTACCAAGAAAAATGTCATTTTTCACAAAACCATGATAATTACTACATGTATTCTCAAAAATACATGTATTCACAATAACTACAGATATATAATTGACGTGCAGTGAAATCCAGATATAAACGAGATGTTTGTGGTCCAAGGTCACACAAATTCACAGCAACTACAGATATGTAATTGATGTGCAGTGAAATCCAGATATGATTGAGACAAACTACACATATATAATTGATGTGCAGTGAAATCCAGATTCATGTAATTATGAACGGTCAGGTACTTGAGTACCCAGATACCCACTGACACCTTTACATAGAATAGCTCCACAATTCTCGAAAATTCCCCCAATGCTACTGCTTTATTTTCAACATGCATTAAGTATTATAAAAAGGACATGATGTGTAATTTTGTTATTTTATGAGGGGTTTTCCTAACTTTAAAACAATATTTTACCTTAGAGAACAAAGGAGTACCTCCACAGATTTCGCTCCAAAGAATCTGCTAGAAAATCTCATTTTATGATAAATCATAGAAGTATTCAACAGAGGGACTATGATATTTGTTCTACAGAAATGGCAGTTCTGGTTCTATGCAGTTTACAGTTGGACCTGACTTACATGCAAGTACATCTGCAAGTAACTTTATAGCTCAATGCAAAACTATAAATACCTGATACATGCAGCTGCTTATGTGACCATTCAAGTAAAATGCTTTATAGAGGCTGATTTCTCATCGAAGTGTGCTTTGTCCACCATGGACAGGCATGGTTTATATCACATTTAAAAAGATCGTAAATATAAGGGACCTAGAGAACTTCTTCCATGGAGCAAGTGGCCTTTACATGTATAAGAAAGTGTCAGCTAAGGTAGGTTTCACTAGAATTAGGTGGAAGAATTAAGATACCTTGCTTATATGCTAAGTAGTCCTCTCACATCTACCCACAATGCATAAACCCAAACTGAAATTAAAATGTCATCCTATAACCTTTACAATTTGCTCATGGTCACAAATCAGGTCTTGGGACTCCCAAAGCATCATCCATAATCTGCACAGTAAATTTGGTTAAACCATATGGATATACCTTAAATGTGTTTTATATATAAGATTATACAAATGATTTGCAGTCAAATCAGTATGTAAAGAACAGTGGGAAGCATTACTTCTTTCCAAACAATTGTTTTATTATACTCTATATATGCAAACTTACAGATGTGATATAAATTGTAACATTGTTATTTTTGGCAATGGTTATCATATAGCTATCAAAATATTGCCATCCCTTAAAGCAAAACTGATGCATGACTTCACAGATGACAGGTTGGTGTTAATTACACATTAGAATTATCAAGATCTGGAGAATGAATTATGTTGGTCCTGTCATACTGGCTTGTACCAAAATGTAAACATGTCTTTTTCTTCTTGTCCCAGATAAGGCAAAATGTAGATCTTTTATAACAACTTTTAGACTGATTTAAAGAACAATTTATGGCCAGTGTTTGTAGGTCACAGATTAGGATTAAGTCTGTTTGCTTTACTAAGATCTTGCTCTCCTGTTTCGAACTGCTGTTGCATTTCCTTCAATTTTTACTGCCTTCTGTGGTATAACATTGAAGCCCATTATTTCCAGTTTTAGGGATGGTATGGGCTTGGTAATAATTCCTGTTATAGTCGTAATCTGATTTTCCCGGATGGTGAACTTCATTCCTTCTTCAAGAACCATTGGCATTCTCAAGAACAAATTAATCTTGGCTGTGTCCCCAGGCATCAGCATTTTGGTATCTGCTAACAATTTCACACAACAACCCATGCTCCATGTATTGCTATACATCATCTGAATGTAGCCATCAATAATAGGTTTACTTCGTCCACCTTCTGCCTTTGACAAGATATATACCTGTGCTTCAAATGAATCATACTGTTTAAAGGAATTAGGTTTGCATAAAAACATGCCTCTTTCAACCAATTCTTTTTTCACTCCACGTAAAAGTGCCCCCAAATTATCACCTGCTACACACTTTTGTACAGACTTTTTGAACACCTGCAAGTCTGATAATGCTGTCTTTATCATGTTGCCATAACCAATCAACACTGCTTCTTCACCTTTATTCATAACACCTTGTTTTAATGTTCCTATAACAACTGTTCCACGTCCAGATATTCCAACTGCTGTTTCAACGGGCATGTAGAAAGGACCTTGTAAATTTCTTTCTGGAATCTTCACCTCGTTATCAATAGTATTTAGAAGTTTCATAACTGCCTTCTTCCCAAACTCACTGTCAACACCATTCAAAGCATTAAGGGCTGACCCAGCAATAAACGGTACTTCCTCGCCATTGTAACCAAGTTCATTCAAAAGATCTCGAGTCTCGAGTTCAACGAGTTCCACCATTTCACTATCAACAGCATCTGCCTTGTTAATAAACACAATCACACTCTTTACACCAATTTGCTTGACAAGAAGCAAATGTTCTCGAGTCTGTGGCATTATTCCATCAGTTGCCGCAACTACTAATATGGCTCCATCTATTTGCGATGCGCCTGTTATCATATTTTTGATGAAGTCTATATGCCCTGGGCAATCCGTATGAGCATAATGACGATTCTTCGTCTCGTATTCCACGTGGGTAGCATTAATGGTTATACCTCTCCTCTTTTCTTCGGGAGCCCTGTCAATTTCATCAAATCTGACAAATTTTGATAGACCTTCATCAGATAGCACTTTTGTAATCGCAGCGGTGAGCGTCGTCTTGCCGTGATCAACGTGACCTATGGTACCTATATTCAGGTGTGGTTTTCCACTGCCTGTCGAATTAAATCGATACAGATATAGATTAGAAATGTTTTCCTTCTTTATATTATAGTTTTTCCTTGCAAGTAATGATATGTTCTTTGATGAAATTTGCCTAATTCGAGAAAAGAATCGCATTTGTATGACTCCAAGACGCATTCCAACTACGGCAGTAGCCATCTTGAGCAAATAATGTCCAGTCCAGGGCATGTCTTCAATACGGATACAGATTCAAACAATGTACTGTACAAACTAGTTATTGACTATTACTTTGAATAATAATAATAATAATAATAATAATAATAATAATAATAATTCAACAAGAACTTCAGTTATACATAGGTACTAAACGATGTACATATATACATACGGATCACCAAAAATAGTCCTTATTACTTATCTTGAATAGTATTTATTATTTCATCAGCAAAATAGATAACGTAGCAACCAGCAGCATGAAAAATACAGTTTGTCGAACTGGGATGTTAGACACACATGTTTGATAAATACTAGCACACAATGAATACTTAAATAAAATATGCAAAGAAATCGACAGAGGTTTAATTTTGGTTTTAAGTTCTGTTTTGAGTTGCAATAGTTAAAAGAATACATATTATATGAATGGAAAAGAACAACAGTCTGTAGATAGTGAGAACTACTTTCGTGTCTTCATAAAATATCGCAGACATTTAAAACTTGCGGGCCTGACCTTTACTGACTTACATCATGGGGCGTGGCTTTAAAAATAGTTCATCTGGCTAGCGACCTGGAGGAAGTTGCAAAGGCCTAACACATAATATAGGAAACTATAAAATACCTAATTGCTGTTGGTTGGGAGGGAGGCATAAATCAATTCATATGTATATACACATGTATATGAAGGTGATAACACAAATAATAAACAAATAAGCCTACAGTAATAAAATATAATTCATGATCACAAAGCTATAACAAAGTCCGATATACACCATATAGATCATCAAACAAATAAACAACCATGTATTATTTTGTCTATGCTTGCAAGAGCTTGTGGAATTTATTTTTGAAATAGATTAACAGTTAAATACCATACAAAAAGGAATGAAGGTCGCCGATTGGCTAAATTTAATTACAACAAAAACTAACATAATTTATGCATAGGATTTAAGCGTGTTTGCCATGAAAGTTTAATAGAGTAAGAGAAATGAGGTGTCTGCGTCCTAATACATACAAAGAAAGGAAATATAGCTGGAGAGGGGAGTTAAAACTAATTTTAATGATGTTGTACCTACCTGTTGTTGCTTTGCATAGCTCTAGGCTACTTTTACAGAACACTGGAATATACAGCGCACGCGCTCTGGCATATGCCTCGATTTCATCATTCTTTCGAGGGCGCATCTTATGTTGTGGGACAGCAGAGTGGGCTGGGAGGCGGCAATAACAACTATGTAGGTAATACATCATTAAAATTAGCATTACCGCCCGAAAACTATATTTTATTATTAGTAATAGCTTTCCTGTCGTTATTGCATAGCTGCATTTGTCAGTTTGGTGGAAGGCTGGTGAACCCACAACAGGCGAATGAAAAGCAACACCAGGAATACTCACCCTCACAGAAGTAGAAAACTACAGCGTGGAGGAATCTCTGGGCCACTTTCTGAGCGAAGGTAAAAGTAGGAAAAAATAGTAATAGAGTGCCAAAACGAAGCTTTCATCACATCTTCCAATGACGAATGTGTTAGATAGGGCCTTGAGGAAGCAATGGCCCGAATCTCATAGGGTTAAAGTTTCATAAAAGACATGTCCCTATCAGTAAGGAACTGGTAAGCTCTCTTGATATTTAATGTAATCCACCTATAAATGGTGAAAGCTGGAATATCAGCTGAACCTTTAATGGGTATGAAAAGACGCTTTCTACCCTTCATTCTCTCTTTAGAGGCTGCGAATAAAAAACGTATAGCCCTAATCGGACATAAAAGTCTATCTTGATTAATTCCAGCACAGATACGGCTGAGGCTGGGGATTTCAATCGGGTGTGGTGCAACCGAAGGAAGTTGATTTTTGCTACCCCACCCCGGCCCGTTTGACTGAGAAGAATAGCTGACTCATGATTCCCATTTAAACTGATACTCCTCTGCTCTATAGAGAAGGCATTTAGTTCGCTGTTTTGCAGATACTAAGGCAAGAAAACCGTCGTGAGGTGAGGTTCTCATTGGAAGCTTCACCCAAAGGGTCATTGGTTTTTTGTTTCTTGTTGTTTTTGTTGTTGTTGTTGTTGTTGTTTTTTGTTTCTTTTTTTTTTTTTTTTTTTTTTTTTTTTTTTTTTTTTTTTTTTTTTTTTTTTTTTTTTTTTTTTTTTTTTTTTACCGTAGGGTCTATGGGGTCTTAGTGTTAAATTTGGTCGTTTGCACCGTAGGGTCTGTGGGACTTTAACATGAGTGGGATGCTATTGGGTCAATGGGAATTTAACATAGGGAATGTAGAGTGACAATGGATAGGGGCTGTCTAGGGCCAATAGGAATTGAACATGGGTGACGTCACGGTACAGAACACTGGCAACAGTGTTGCAAGTGGCTGACATCATTCGGATGGAACAGTGTGGCAAGGGGCTGACCTGAATACGCGCTACTCTAGGGAGGGACAAATAGAGACATAGACATAGAGACAGGGTTAGATACATAGAGTCAAAGACATATGACATATAGATTTATGAACATAAATCTGTCACACCAAAAATCGACTAAAATTTTTTGTAGGCAAGAGAGAATAGATATCTTTTCGAGGCAATGGAGTGGCCCTGAAAAAAGGACTTTGGTATTTTGTTAACACCATTCAATTAACATAGAGGGCATCGCACGGATCTTCTTCTCTAACTCAAACTTCGTCTTAACTCTGGACCGTACATTAAGACTCTCTTCAGACAGCCTTGCCTCTCCACATATATGATCCTTCGTTTCCAAAGAGCTGTATCAGTCATCTGGGTAGATCCTTCGTTTCCAAAGGGCTGTATCAGTCATCTGGGTAATTGCCTACGATGATTTGACATACATGGAATAGACCGGGTGGAATAGCATCGACGATAGGAGGGTAGACGATTCTACGTTAGTCTACATCTTGTGACGCGAACAGGTGAATGGAATGAGGTGAACCGCGGTTATTCATAGTGGAAGAGCGGATCGAAATGGATTGCGTTCTTTTACCAATCCTAAAACGCGTTACAAAATTCAGTCACAGTGCGGAGTCTGTCTTCCAATCCAAAGAGAGCTACATGTGACGTCACATTCCTTATATACGTGCGCAAGCGTCTGTGCGTAGTGAATCAATGCGACAGAGTTAGAACAAATAAGAAGACGATGAATTAGGGTGCACCGGCCGTGGAGACAAGAAGTGATGGCATAGCAGCGGTTACTAAAGCAAACAGTCCTACTTCCAGAAGAGAGCGATTTTAATTGGGATTTAGTGGATTTTCTCTCTTCTTCACAAGAATTTGTTCCGGTACCAACACCTTCTTCACCTTCTCCTTCCTTGCCGTACGTCGAGGATTTTAAACAGAGGCAGAAAGAAGAATTGGAGAAATTTTTGCAACAGTATAAAGAAGCAGAACAAGCCTTTCTCATTCAACAGCAACAGCGAGAAGAAGAAGCAAGAAGAAAACGACAGGAAGAAAAAGACGCAGAGAAGAAACAAGGTCTAGGAGAGAAGGAGGACGGTGAAAGTTAAACGGTGACGGTACTCTTAGATATTTTGGCAGAGTTAAGGAGTCTGAAACAAATGTATCAGACTTCTTTAATACGACCCAAGAGAAAAAGACCTTCCTGAGCCAAACAGTCCAACCTCGATCGCACACCTACTACGCCTGACATACCAACCCTAGTGCTTTCTACCAAATCATCGACATTAGCTGGTCCAAAAGTAGGCCTTGGCCGTGGCAGACGGATAAAGCAGTTAAAGCTCATTACTTCCCGTTTCTGCGTTTGTTTGTTTTTTTAAATAAAAAAATCAAAACAAACACCCAACGGTCCTTTTCAGGGCCACCCACCTCTCTCGAAAAGAGACTACTTAGTGTTTGCCAAAATCAATTAAAACTCAAAATCCCTTTTTTACCCCATGATGGATGTGCCCGAGTGCGTGAGTGTAGGTCCTTATTATAAAAGTCAAAACTAAGAGACACTTACGTTTTCCTTTCTGGTACATCTTTCTGGTACATTCTCTGGTACAAATTTACAATCCAATTTCACAACACATCGCGTTAAAAAGTGTTTTTCTTCTTTCTCTTTTCACTCTTTCTTTTTCTTTTTCTTTTTCTTTTCTTTTCTTTTTTTTTTTTTGAATTTCTTCACTGTCACAGGCTTTTCCTCTTCTTCCTCATTCTCTTCTCGTCTTCGTTTCTTCTCCTTCTTCTCTTTCTGAACGTGTCTGGGTTCTTCCTTTTCGGAGGATACCTCTTCTTCCAGTTAGGAACCCCTCTCAATTTTATACTCCTATTGTTTCTTAGGGCAGTCTAAAGACCAATGTCCTTTCTCTTGACAATGATAACAGGTATCTTGACTTTTGTCTTTTTTGACACCTGTCTTGATTTTTTGACGGTCTGGACATTCAGAAGACCAATGCCCTTTCTTTTGACAGATATAGCAAGTATCTTGACTTTTATCTCAAAAGGAGGGAGAGTAGTCCGTCGGCTTCTCTGAAGGAAACCTTCGTATGACACCTCGCAAAGCTCTGATCAGAAGTTCGATCTGTGTTAGCTCTTCCATCTTTCTGGTAGGATTGAGAGTGAAATGAATACTTTGAGGGAAGACACTGAACCTTTATATAATGAAGACACTAGCCTTACATTGATATATAGGGGAACATGGCGTTTAAAATGTAGTCATTTGACATTTTGCAATCAAGATGAAACGATCGCATCATTTCGTGAAGACAGGAGAAGAAAGTAAGAGGCACAAACGCTACTTATCGCCTCGCACAGAGCTGAAGTCTTGGCTCAAATTCATGCCAGCGATTTCGAAGATGACACGAGCGAATCAGAATCCAGACCTAGAGAGTCTATGGCAAACCAAAGTCCACCACCTGTAACCCCTGAAAACTACTACCGCATTCGAGAGACCCATAAACGCTCCTCTAGAAAATTTAGAACAACGGCCTACACGTACACCGTGAAATCTAAAGATTTCAAGTCAGACGTACAGAAAGCAGAAGAGTTCATCACCGATGTGTGGGATTCCTTAACCACAATGAAACGGCAATGTCGAGCCAAAGAAGACGATCGCTTGACACTTTCCATTTATCACGACAGTCTGAAGTCCCCCATTTGGATCGAGTTTAGCAGACCATCAGTACTGACACCTTCCAAATTCATCGACAAGATTCAACACCTACAGCAGTCCAACGACAAGTTTCATATCACCGATCAAAAAGCGACACTGTACATGGCCCACATTTCTCTTCCCAAAGGATCCGGAAGCAAAAGGTGTTATTGGTGGACTACCTTCATAGCATCAAGCGTAGCATCGTCCGAATTAACAATCCTCAAGACAAGATGCGTTTAGCCAGGGCCATCGTAGTGGGATGAACGTATGTCGACAAGAACGACACGGTAGAATGGAAAAGAACCTGTGAGAATATTCGACAATCGAACCGAGCCAAACAACGAAGAGAAGCACAACTCCTGTTACAGCAAGCGGGGATATCCAAAGACACTGCCCGTGGCATTCCTGAAATGTAAAAATTGTAAGACGTCTTAGCTCCACGCTACACCTTGAAAGTACACCCTCAAGAAGTGCGCGGACCTCTGTTGTTTCGAGGCAAAAATTTCAAAGATGGAAAATACATTCACGTTTATCATCACGATGAACATTTTGATGCCATTACCAGTATCACCTCATTCCTGGGATACGGTTATTATTGTGAGAAATCTGACTATGGCTGTAACAATCGAGAGCAACACAAGCATTGTGGATCGAAATGCTCAGGATGTTTGGCCTCTAAACCCTGTCTTGACGAAGGACAACAACGAGTGCATTGCCCAGCTTGTCAGCGCACTTTTGTCAGCCCAGTCTGTTACCAACAAAATCTGAAGACGCAAGGTTCACAGCAGAAAAGTGCTTGTCAACTCCTGAAATGTTGTTCTGCTTGTGGACAAGTCATACGTACCAATAGTGCCAAGGTACATATTTGTCGAGGGAAGAAACGATGTCACATTTGTCACCACACACCAAACCGTCAGTTGGCCGTCAGAAAAATGTATCAAATCGTGTACCAGAAGCGAGTGCGGCTTCCCAGCCACTTCACTTTACCCTACGGACACGTCGATATTGGTCAGCATATAGAAAGGGAAAACGTCCAAGACCGATAATTCATTGTGACTACCATTGCCAAGCGAGAAAGATGAATCCTTTTAAACAGACACCATTCAAGTTCGGTGATTCTCAGGTGGAGTGCGATGCTGTGCCTTGCAATTGCGTGGATGCCGTACGCTGTGACCTCAGCGATTCAGTACCACATCATGGGAACTTTGCTATGACTACTACAAAACCTACCATAGAAGGTGGTGATGTGCGTGTCTAACCTGTCGAATGAGAAAGCAATGACACTAGTTATCGTGGACTCTTTACTGGTTTTCATGGTCAGTGTCATCCTCCACGTGAAACCATGCGGCTACCACCCAACGGATGTCACCCATGCCTGAACAAACTACTGCGAGTTTCACCGTACCCTCATCGAAATGAGCATGTGAAAGAAGAATATTCGTTCCCTGTGCGTTTGTCTGAATACTGCGACCCTATACCCCAGTCAAACTCATCTGGTCATCTTCGACATGTTAGGAGAAGACGAAGAAGATATTAAACTGTGGTTTACGCTCAGAGGGCATCTTCGTAATGCCAGTGTCATTTACATCAACCAAAGTTTGTTTCAACAAAGTAAAGCCCATCGCACCATCAGTCTCAACGCTCATTACGTGGTCTTGTTTAAATGCCCTAGAGATAAATCGCAAGTGCAAGTGTTAGCCAAAAAGTTAGGAACTCCTTGGTTGACACATGCGTACGACGATTCCACTCAAACCGCTCACGCCTATTTACTCATGGATTTAAAACCCACTTTCCACGATTATTTGCGATTTCGTACCCATCTGTTTCACCACTTGTGCCAAGACGGAGGGCCTGTCGTGTACACGTCCCCGTCAACTCATAAAAAATCTATAAAAGCTTCGGACACTTGGTTTGTCTCACACATCGTCAACAAGACGTCCCTTCAGTCTCATCTTCCCGTCAAATTCACTCGTGCCTTGTATAGCACCAGTCGCGAAAAAAAAAAATCCATAAATACGAGCTCGTGTCTTAGAAGCGAAGTCTTACGATGCATTACGGTGACAGCACGTCAATTACTGCAAGACATCATTCACATTCCACATCGGGGCCCCCGAGTGGCCGAGTAGTCTAAAGAGCTCACCGTTACGGATCACTGCCGTCTCACCACTGCCTTCGTGGGTTCGAGTCTCGGGTTCGGCCAATGTGGATATGTGAAAAAGCTTGCCAGTAGGTTTTCGTGGGTCGGTGGTTCTTTTGGGGTGATCCCGGGTTCTTCTTCCACCATTTATACTGGCCGCCATGTATAGCCTGTCTTGTGCTGAAAATGACGTTAAACTCAACAACAGCAACGTTCCACATCAAACCAAACGATTTTTGAGGGAAACAAAGTAGCCTTGATGCAACTGGCAGACCCCCACATCGACACTCAAACCAAAAAGCACATGATTTTGAAACCTAGAGGTAGCGGTTTTCTAGGAGGTGTCATCATTTACTCCCTCTTAAAATGGGATCCCAATGCCCCCCAAAGTCATCCACAAGAAAAAAGCCACTCCTCGGCCCAAACGTACCCAGAAGAAAAAGTGCAGTGGTGTCAAGACCAAGTCACAGCCTCAGAAAAAGAAAAGTCCCCAGAAAAGACCCCAGAAATCAGCTTCTTCGCGCAAGAGAGGCACTTTCGCCAGGGCGCAACCTCACATCCCCAAACCACGACCTGTAGCGACGGTGACCGCGTATACAGTAGCCTCAGGTTCTTCCATTTCCCCGTTGCTAGTGATGCCAACCAAACCCAATTTAAAACCAGTTCTTCCCCATTTGATGAAAAAATGGAAACCCGTGTCTCCAGGAACTTGTCCTCCAGTGGTGACACCCTCCACCTCTTTAGCCGCTGAGGAAGATGCTAACAATGTACCCTCCCCCAAAATCAAAGTCCAAGAGTGATCGGGCATGTTGCAGAGTTTACTGGATTTATCCAAGCAAGAACTGTCCCGATGTAATCCGTTAAGAACCCCTCCCCGACACGTGATGCCTGTCATCAAGTTGATACGACGTAAAGACAACCAGTGGCGACGCATTGCACTATAAAAAAAAGACCTGGGGCAAACGATGGATATCCGTGTTTTTGTGCTCCTGAACGCCAAAAGATGTCCCCTCAAAGAAATGCACACCATCACCATCGTCGTTCTCCTGTCCAAAAAGAAAAAGGAAAAAGAAAAAGACAGTCTCGTCGTTTGACTCTGCATCTGAAAAAAAAAAATGATTAGCCAAGCATCGACGTATATCCCAGAAAAGGCCGTATCGTCCTAAGAAAAAGAGGAGCAAGCAGTGGGGAGGACATTTTGGCGCTGAATGGTAGAACATATGCTCAAACAGTCTGGTCTATCAAACGTTATGCAAAAATACATCCCCAAAAATAAGATAAAAGGACGTATGTCAAGCAATGGACTTCAGTGTATTTTTTGCTCCTGAACGCAAAAGATGTCTCCTAAAAGAAGTGCACACCACCACCATCGTCGTTCTCATGTCCAAAAAGGAAAAGGAAAAAGAAAAGGACAATCTCGTCGTTTGACCCCGCATCCGAAAAAAACGCTTAGCCAAGCATCGGCGTCTACTCCAAAAAAGACCCCATCGTCCAAAGGAAAAGAGGAGCAACCAAAATCCTAGATGCCAACAATGTGGGGTTTAAAGACCGTCAAAGCAAAATTGCTCTAAGCCGTAGTTTAAAACTGATGTATCGCTTGGATTTGGACATGTGGTTGCAAGAGAAGTAGTGGATGTCCGTCTAGATTGAATCGAAGCAGTGCCGCTTTCCATTTAGATTGAATCGAGGCAGTGCCGCTTCCCATTTGATTTGAAAACCTTCACCATTTCCGCTGGACAGCGATCCATGATCGAAGATCATCTGTTCCAAGGACAGTTACCAAATCGTTTAATCATTGGCATAGTCGAGAATTTAGCCTTCAACGGAGCGTATGATGAAAATCCTTTCCAGTTTCAGCACATCGACGTGTCCAAGATCGAAGTCAGTCGAGATGGCAAGACCTTGTGTACCAGACCTTTCGAACCTAGCTTTGAGCAAAAGAATTACTTGGGGTCGTAATTGTCCCAGTACGAAGCCACCGGCCAGTTAGGGATCAACACTATCACGGCATTTAGAACGACCATGATGCAGGAAGTTACGCTTTTGATTTCATTCCTGACCAAAGCAGCGATGAGGGACATTTCCACTCTATAAAATCCGGCCGACTTCGAATGGAACTTCAGTGTTTAAAGGATCACTGAAGTAGACAGTTAACGTCATCCTGTATGCAGAATTCGACAATACGATAGAAATCAACAGTTTGAGAGAAGTCATTCTAGACTATTAGAAGCTGTGAAAGACACTTATCCCTCTTTGAATGGTGGAGAATCTTTTGAAATGGAATGGGAGGATATCTTGGAAGCAGAACCATCCACCAAAAAAGATGAAGACGAAGAGGACATGGTGATGTCCAGATGGCCATAACAAGAACATCATTTAGTCTCCTGTTTTGCTAAACATCTGGCAGACACATTTACAGGGTTGACCATAATAGATTGCTATGGATGTCAAAACGATCATCCCAGTCAAAATCAGCTCAATCAATGTCTGATGATGAGTCAAGAAGAAAAATTGGACGAGTATCTGGATGACGCTTGGGGTCTCATCTCTGAAGAAGCAATGTTACATCAGTGGTATAAAGACTTGCGTGATCATTCCTCCCCTCCACTGAATGCTCTAGAGATCCATTGCATGGAACCTCTCTTGGCACAGAGTACGGAGACGATGCGACGAGACGTTTACTTGATAGAGATTTTCAAGCAAAATGTCAGGATTGAATTGATGACTTATCATTACCTGTGAAACAAGAAAAAAATGGATACCTGGGAACTTTATTACGTTTTGAACAACAGTTCGTACACCGCTTCTTGGAATCTGTCGTGTGCGCTACAGATGAACTTATGTCATCAACACGGACGACCGTCATCATCCAGGAACCCACTGGGTAGCCATCTACCTCCCCCACGATACCTGTCTGGAGTATTTTGATTCTTATGGATTACCACCTTTGGAAGACGATATCATCGACTTTATGAGAAGAAATGCCCAGACGACACGATTCAACAATGTGAAATTACAAGGCACAGATTCCATGGTGTATGGACACTATTGTGTGTATTTTCTTCATCAACGCAGTCTTGGATATCCCTTAGAAAATTTAGTGACTTATTTTGATCGTGACTCTTCTAGAAACGATGAAAAAGTAGATAGATGGTTTTGTGACCATTATGGATATCTCTTGTCTTTAGCTAGGAAACTTAGTGTACATCAATCGCCAAATGACCTCCATAAGTGGAAGTCGAACTTGACATCACAACGTTGTCAAACCTGTCAAAAATGTGTTATTTGATATTGTATGAATTGTTATATAATTTGTTGTTTGTTGGTTAAATCAATATGTTATTTAAAAAAGGATGGTTGGTGGTTTTTAAAATTTTATCACTATGCATGGTCTTTGACTTCTCTTTCTATCCCTCACCATGAGATGAGCTATAGCGTTCCTACCCAAAAAATCTTAAGAATGTTTTCTATCGCGTCCGCGCTTGAGCCATATAAATCGAGGCTGTCTCCAGTCTAACCATCTATTGTTGACTTGTCAACCTATGAAGATGATTTCTAATTTAGCAAAACCGAACGAAGCCCACGTCCATTTGCATCGTATCAGGCAAGACCTGATACCCAAGCCTGATGAGATTGAAAATGTCAGGATGTTAAAAGTGGCCCAAGACCTGATAAAAGAGGTATTTAAAGACGAAATCAAGAAGAAGCAAGAAGAATGGACCGAGAAACTTCAGAAACAACAGAGAGAACAGCAACAATAGCAGGAACCAGACAGAGGTTTTGTGGACTGCCGTGTGGACACGAAATAGTCCTCATTGTCCTTCCGAAGAAACAGACACTATCCTGTATGAAAGCCTGCAGCCAGACGGGGACGCAATCTTAAACGATAATAGATTGCCATAACCCCCAACAAAACAGTCCTTTTCAGGGCTACTCCAAACAATCAAGAAAAGATATACTATTCATTTGCAAAAATATTTGTCTGTCTTTGTGCTTTGGTAGGTTAAAAAATAGAAGTGTGCCTATAAACACTTCGTTTTTCTGTTTTTTATCAAAAGATAGAAGTGTGCCTTTAAACACTTCGTTTCCCTGACTTGTAAGCTAGTCTATGTGGGTTTTTTATATGTATGAGTGGTATTAAAGTGTGTTTGTAGGAAAAAAGTGAACGTGTTTCTTTTAAGTCCGCGCGTTCCATGTTATTGATGGTGGCGTGGGTATTGTTAGTTTTTGTGTAAGGGGGTGTTTTCCATCACGTCCGTGTTTTAGGGATATAAAGCGGAGCGTTCATCAGTCTGGCTACCCATCGTCAATTACACAGTAGAAGAAAATGAGTAGAATCACCAACTGCTTGAACTGCAGACGCACCTGAAATGTTCCCGTCGCCTCCTGGACGAGCTGGCCATGGAGACCATTGGAGAAAGTGCCAGGCTTGAAGAAGAGGAGGAAAAACAAGAAGAAAGAAGAGAAGGAAAAGAAAAGACAAATATTGCCTCAGCTCATGATTAGGCCTCTGTGTGAGGTCAAGCCCGAGGTGAGAACGCCAACACCACCACTACTACCACCACGTCAGCCACAGCCACAGCCACCAGAACCAAGAGCCGCTGTCCCCAAGATGGAAAACTGGGAAGAAGAGTTGGAGAGACAGCGGCAAGTGTGGGAGCCGCAGAGACCTCATCATCCTCGGTTGTAGAATAGAAGACAGACGGAACAAGTGTTCACTATCCCTCAGATTGGAAACTGGGATGATGAGTCCACTCATCAACAATCTGCGCTCCCAACCACACGCATCACTTGGGAGCAAGATTGGAGTCGGTGATGTGTCTGTGGTGCCCAGCCTGGGAGGTTACACAATTAACCAGGTGTATTTGGAGTACACAAAAACAGCCCTTCTCAGGGCTAACCAGATCTCTACAAAATAATCAAGTTGCCAAAAAATATGAGTGATTGTTTGTGTGTGTGTGTGTGTGTATGTTGTGTTTGTGTGCGTGCGCGTGTGTATTTTTGTTTGTGCATGTGTGCACGCGTACGTTTGTGTGTATGCGTTTGTATGTATGTGTTTCTTTTTGTTTGTATGCGTGCGCGTACGTGTATGTGTGCACGCGTACGCTTGTGTGTGCATGTGTCTTTTTCCCTTAACAAACCCCTTGTCCCTACACTCATGAGTGTTTTGTGTGAATGCGGAGTAGTGTGACTATAAATACTAATTCCTTTCATGATGTGATTGTAGGTAATGGTGTGTTTTGTATATAAGAACTTTCCTTCTCCACTATGTATTGATAGAAAGTATAGTGGTTCTGTTAGTATTAGTGTGTTGTTTTGTATAAATTTATTTTAGGTTAGCACTCTCATCACTGTGGATTGTATGGTGGGTGATATGGGTAGTTGGTAAGATGGGATATTTTCTTTCAAAATCCGTGCTTCAGACATATAAAGTCGAGCGTTCTTCAGTCCATGAGCAACTCTCCTGGTTGCTCAAGTGCTGCACCCCACTCTAATGAAAATTTAACAAGCAATGACTGTAGTAACAAAACCCTATCGGATTCCAAATCAGGCAGTCCCCGCACCTTCCATACCATAATGGGGCATTTTTCATCTCGCTCACTTCATGTGTACTCGTCTAACGCCCCTTGAACACGATATCAAATATACCACGCGGTGGTCTTACAGCTTCATTTTCAGGCGAAGGTAAACTGTTGGAGTCTGAAGAAACCACAGGGTTCCCACACTACCGGAAAATCGGGAAAAAGTCGGGAGAAATGAAAATATTTTTCCCGACCGTGAAAAGTCCTTGAATTTTTAAAATATTCATGAAAGTCGGGAAAAACCCGGGAATTTTCCGCCACCAATTGACGCCCGAAACAGTTAGGTAATTGAGTCGTAACTGAACTGATCCTGAGGTAAATTTATTGAGTTCTGACCAGTCTTTAGCTTTAGAAAATGAATATTTTGATGATCTAAAATGTATTTTAATTCCATTCACTAATGGTCATATTTGAACCTTGAAAAAATTAATTTCACCCTGGAAGAACCCTGGAAATGACCTGGAAATTTATCTTTAGAAAAGCGTGGGAACCATGAAACCAATAAAACCCCTCAAATGCCAAGTCCTATGCAAGGCACCTCAAGAACAAACAATATGAGCGCATCAGCAAACACCACATCCCAAATTTATACATACAATCTAAGTGGTCTGGAAATTCTAAATTTATTCCCCCCCCCCCCCAGGAAAAACCTACAGCTCAATGGCAACCCCGGAGGAGATTGCATCAGAACTTCCCACCCCACCCCTGTCAGACTTTGGGATACCAGTGGGAGAGGATAAAACACTCCCAGACGTAACTGAAAACCAGCCTGCACCTTCTCCACTCTCTCACTCATCTGAACCATCCGTCCCTCACCCAACGTCTACTCCAAACTTCCCACTATATCCAGCCCAATCCCCAATCTTATATCTACCCCAATGCTTATCTCCGTTACCTACCTCACCCACAACCCTTCATCTACAGCCTCCCCAAATCCAACATGCCAATGCTGAAACAGACGATCAAAGTCTCACCAGCACTAAGACAAACCGTGGCAAAAAGAGCGAGACAATTCAAGTATCTCCCATACCACCAAAGCCACAAACAAAAAGCCCTAATAAACCAAACAACATCCAAAAGACAAAATTCAAGGTCAATGACAAATCAAAGTCAAAGGCAAACCCTTCACTAAAATAATCCACTCCAGTCAAACTCCTGGACCCTCAAAAGAAACAGAATAGGAAATAGAAGGATTATTTGAAACAGAAGAAGAAGAAATCAGCTTCTACATACATGTTCTATCACCCCCCAGAAAGGAAAGATCAACGGAACAGAAAATAGATCAAGGAAAAGGAAAAACGCCTGCAACCGGAATATTAAAAACCAAAAGGACGAAGATAAAAGACACCAAGAAGACAACCCAAATGAAGCATGCATCCACCAAGGAACTTCAAACATCTAAGCCCCAAGCTACCAACCCAACGAAAGAAGAACAAAATAAAAAAAAACGGAACAGACAAATCCTGTTACTCGAGAAAAACCGTAGAACAAGAACTCACACCACAGCAAAGAGCACACACTCTTTCTCACCTGCGGTAACTCAAAATCCGTCAACCTCAACACCAAAAGCATTGCATCGGCCCTGACGAAAACACACTCAGCAACCTTTCAAATCATCAGACCACAAACAAGCTACATTATAATTAGATGTAGTACCCTTAAGCAGGTGGCCAAGTATATGGAAATGCAGTACATTGGTCCAATCAGAGTACACATAACAAGGCACAGCGCACTAAAATCAAGTTCCACGAACAAGCACCAGCGAGAGGCTACCAAGAATAAGGGTAAGGAAACAAGGACTACGACAATCCAACTGGAATCACCCAAACATTATGTAACCTACAAAAAAAAAGTCCTAAAGCTCAACGTAAAGGACAACTCCTTAAGTAACACTAAGATTGCCCTAGAGTTGATAACTCAAGCGGCTGATATCGCCAGAGCACATAGACCACGGACTAACCGTGGCCTTGTGTCCTCAGCTATTTTGCTGGAGTTCAACTCAATCCCCCTAGTACTTGTTTACTTTGATGGCTACTCATACCCTCTTCAGGAATACATTAATAAGCCTCGTTTTTGCAGTAATTGCAAATCATGGGGACATTACGCCATCAAGTACAAATTTAGGAAAAGATGCGACATTTGTGGTGGTAGCCATCGTAACAAATGCACATTCCAGGGTCAAAGATGTGTAAATTGTAGTGGACCACACCTCCCCTTCTCTGACGAGTGCCCATATCCTAAGAAGGAGAAATAAACTATTCTACTAATGACGGAACAGAACCTTTCATATCCAAAGGCTAAAGCACTGTCCCGCCTGCAAAGTGCTCATCAGGGGAGGGAGACAGTAGCCCATCGCCCAACTAACCCTATACAAAATCCCCCAACACCCAATCAGCTGAAAGAAAGTCCTCTTCCCCCCCCCCACACACCGCCCTCAAAGGGGATCGGCAAACAGGTGGAGCACCATCCCACCAAAAAGGGCAATGCAAATACTCACAAAAGACCAAACTTAGACTTACCGATCACCCACCAAGATGTGTGCCCAAATTCCAAAAATGAAATTGCACACAACACGAACAACGAAACAATACGCAATGCAAGTGACAAAGGTACAAGCAATGCAAGTAACACAGTGACACCACCCTTGAAGTCTTCTCTCATGCCACCATTATCTCTTACCTAAA
This sequence comes from Megalonaias nervosa, assembly GCA_016617855.1. Taxonomy (NCBI): domain Eukaryota; kingdom Metazoa; phylum Mollusca; class Bivalvia; order Unionida; family Unionidae; genus Megalonaias; species Megalonaias nervosa. The sequence goes on along the minus strand of JAECUM010008535.1, from coordinate 74,710 downwards.
AGACTTATTAATAGGGATCACAAACCTCACTCAAAATAACCACATTCCTTGCATCCCTTTTTTCAAACTGCTTCTAGATTTGTTGGAGAAACACCTCGTTTTCACCCAATAGATATGACGGATATTATCTACTAAAATAATTAAATTATATATGCATATATAAATGGATAAAACTAGGAAAAACAAACTAATAATCTGGCAATGGAATAGCTGGGGTCTTAATATAAGTAAACCTGAATTACTGATTAAACTTAATAAGACTAACCAAAAACCAGACATCATTTGCATTCAAGAAACTTTATTACATCACAATTCTAAGTGTCTACCAAAAGTCCCCGGCTTCTCCAACAGCAAATTCGTTATGAGAGATAACGAAAGCAAAGTAGGGAGAGTCACTCTCATATACATCCTTTGAACAACACTCAAACCCCAAAACTGACCCAAATCACCCTATAACCCTTGAGTATCATTCAGTGCTCGTACAAACTGGCCATCAAACAATCGAAATGTTTAATATTTATGACAATGGAAAACCATATGCTGTCTCCCCTCTAAACTATACTCAAGTAGTCAGCTCTACGAATGAGTATATACAATCTGTGGCGATTTCAAGGCACATAGCAAACGATGGGGAGGAACTTACCAAAATAAGAGAGGCAGAATGATTGAGGAATGAGTATATAATAACAACCAAGTTATACTAAATGACGGGACCAAAACTAGGATTAGCCCAGAGGACGGTTCTCTATCAGCACTAGATCTGATGATCTGCACCCCCAAATTAGCAACCATGACAAATTGGGAAATGGATACAGAAACCACATTAGGTAGCAACTACTTCCCAATACATATCACCGTCAATATTACCAACACAATCGCCACCTCCTCCAAAATACCCAGATGGAGATTGGATAAAGCCGACTGGCATACATTCAACTCCTCCCTTACCGGCATAACTCTATCGAAATTGCAGGACGAAGATATTGACAAATATAACCAAAATATCTTTGAAGCTATAAATGAGGCTGAAACAAAAAGCATCCCCAAAACAGGAAAAGGGAACAATTCAATTTCACAATTACCCATTCCATGGTGGAACGATGACTGCAAAAACATAATCAAAGAGAAGATGAAGGCCCTAAACAAATTCCGGCACACAGGTCTATCAACAGATTATATGGAATATAAAACCAAGGAAAAACAGGCAAAGCTTGTTATCCTAAAAGAAAAGGAAACATCATGGCAAACATACTGCTCCACCCTTGATATTAAAGGTCACTGGCCACCTATATTGTATAAACGTTGATATTATTATAGACATAAACAGAACGCATTTATTATATATGCACACCATAAAAATGTTTAATTAGACTTAAAAATCCGCTTTTTTAAATGAAAAAAAAAAAAATATTCGGCAATCTCCGTAAGCAATCGGTAGTTTCCGCGTGCCAAAAACGGATATGACGTACATTTATCCCTTCTATTCAACCTAGCCATTCAAGTGTTTAATTTGCCCACGTAAATGTCTATGTCATATATCTTACGATCGTGCTTTTGTACAGCAAATATGGTGCACTGTGTTGCATATGGATGTAACGAAAAGAGTGATGATGAGAAAAAGGGTTCTTTCTTTTTCCGAAATACCCTGTTTACCAGGAAAAAAAAGGTGGATTCAAGCTGTGGGATCGAATAGGGTGAGGGGATGGGAAAGTTGTATCATTTGTGCCGGATTATAATCAAATTGGTCCAAAGACAATTCGGCCCAACTCGAAAGACAATTCGGCCCAACTTCAAAGACAATTCGGCCCAACTTAACGATAGCTTGAACAAGTTCTTTTTCTTCAAACAACAAGTAGACACTATGTAAGATACGTTTTAGGAATAGGTTTTAGGAAGAAAAAAAAAACTAAATTTAAACAAACTATCTTGATATTCTTTCAAAGAAAATAATCATACTTCGTAACGTACAAATATATGAGAGAAAACACAAACTGGCATATCTTGCTCGTTCTAATTAAAATATTTATATACATTTTTTTCATGCTAAAAAATATAAGCATCTGCACAACGACATTCTCAATGTAAGTCTTCCGGTCAAATTATCAATACTGATTTATAAAACAATAATACTTAACTGATAATATTCTACAGAATAAGTATACATTTTTCTAATGGTAATGTACATGAGATATTATAACAAATATATTTAATTTTAGGTTTCAGGTTGTAACACTGCTGCATGTAATACACGCTCGATAACACATGAGAGAGAGAGAGAGAGAGAGAGAGAGAGAGAGAATAATATTGGGCATTTTGTCAGTGTTTAGTTGCTGCAATATGAAGCTCTTACCAGTTAATTTTATTGTTTGTTTTTATTTTTTAAGTTGTCTTAGTTTGTGCGCGCGTAAATTAAAAGCTTGTCATTACTAGTCAATATCGTCAATCATATTTGCTCCATTATTCCATACAAATAAGAAAGATAATATTGTGGTGAATTTATGCCCCCCCCCCCCACCCTGCACGGTACAAAATAAATTGATAAACATACACTTATTTGAAAATAAAATGAAAGAAATTCACCTTGCATTGTTATCATTTATTCCTTCTTATTTCATCATGCGAAATTTATGAAAGAAAAAAATATATCCACGAACTCCGTATATGTAGCGGATACCGGCTTGCGTATGCATCCATGTTGTAGTGTGTATCGCTTATGTCAAATAACAAAATCGCAAAAGAGACGAAAATATCACCCGATTGCTTGAAGGCACCTGCCATTCACGCATGATAAGTTACAAGGTGCAAACTGACCAAGATTGTATTGTATCCAGGTTAACTATACGACCGTATCTCGCAAATAAAAATCATTATTTTAAAATACATTCACTGTGAGTGCAAATGATAGTCTTTTCGCTAGCATCGGTTAAAAAAAAGTGTTATTAAAGCAAGTTATTATTATGTATACTATTTGCCCTGCAAACATCAATTATGATTACATATGGCAAACAAATAGAAGTTCGGGTGATTGATAAACACAACTGGCAGCGAGCAATAAACTCCTTGCTTAAACTTACCGACAGGATATCAAATACAAAAGTTATTTTATTACAAAGCAAACCAATCCCTGAAACTGGCCTTGGTATCTTTTAAGTGTGCCGAGTTTTTTTTATGAAGTCGGCCGACATAAGGAAGCCAAGCTTGGTTCCTTTGGATTCTTTAAAGTGTGCCGATTTTTATAAAGTCGGCCGACATTGGGAAGCTAACATTCATTCCTTTTTACCTGTATTAACGGAAATTTTCAAAATAAATTGAAACAATGGAACAGTTTTGAAAGCGACACGATCTGGTGCGTCGCGCACGTATATCGATATAAGGCTGAACAGTAATTTAGTTTTCAGTAGTTTCATGTAAATGTTCCCTAGCCATAGTTTATAGTGTTTTCGACAACAAGAAGCATGTACTTGGTCTTGTGGGGATAAATGTACGTCATTTCCGGTTGGCGTCCTCTATAGGTGGGAAATCGTAGGTAATGGGAAGTAAAAGCGTTGTATGCATCTTTTTTCGAGTAATTAAATTATTATTTCTTCTTTACACTTGATATATTTTGGTCTTTTTGTGCGAGTATAACTACTTTTAATCATGTAATGCAAATCTGATGAAAACATAAATATGTTGGAGTATGGCCGGTGACCTTTAAGCAATGCAATTCCAAACAGGTTTGGAGAAAAGTAAAAGCCATGAGAGGCAACAATGGTAACAGCATACCCAGTATCAAGGGAGGGATAACCAACCAAGATAAAGCTGAACAACTGGCTAAACATTTTGCCGGAATGAGCAACAACTCTAACCATTCAGCACAATTCCAGGCACACCGAGAAATAGTAGAGTAAGTATCCTCGTCTTCTCACTGACATGGATCCCAAATTTTCCCCACTTAATGCTGATTTTTCCGTTGAAGAATGGAAGATAGCTATCAGAGATTTTTTAAAAAAAAACACCTCACCAGGAGAAGATAATTTAGGATACGAATTTTACAAAAGCATCCCTCCCAATATTGAAGAAATCCTCCTAGACATGATAAATAAATCTTGGAAGTCAGGACAAATACCAAAAAATTGGAAACAAGCCATAGTAATCCCAATTCCAAAAGCCGGTAAAGATCCAACCGAACTATCATTCTACAGACCGATCTCCCTCACCGATACTATCTGTAAGATGATGGAGACAATGATTAACAACAGACTCAAGCACCACCTTGAAAGTAACAACCTTATCTCAAAGAACCAAAGTGGCTTCCGCAACAAAAGATCCACCTTGGACCAGCTAGTAAGGCTCGAATCGCGCATTAAACTAGCATTTACCGCTAAAAGAAAATGCGATCGACATCTCATAGCGATCTTTCTAGACCTTGAGAAAGCCTTCGATCTGGTTTGGACCGATGGCCTTATCGCTAAGCTGAACCATTATGGGATCAATGGACAAATGCACAAATGGATTCATAATTTCTTAAAAGGAAGACACATTAGAATCAGAATAGGGGACCAATATTCAGAAAATCACGAACGAGAAAACGGTACCCCTCAAGGAAGTGAGATAAGCCCAACTCTTTTCAACATCATGATCAACGACCTTGAACACGCTGTCGATCTCAGAAAAATCGACTTATCACAGTTTGCAGACGACAGTGGCATATGGAAGGCGGACAACCCATGCAGCCAACAACTAATCGCTGATCTACAAACCAATCTAACAAATATTGGTAAATGGGCTGACAAATGGGGGTTCAAAATATCAAAAGGAAAAACAACTGGAATCTTATTCTCCCCAATGCCAGATACATGACAGAACCACCCAACTTGTACATACAAGGCGAACCCATCATATTTGGCAAAGTAGCTAAATTTTTGGGTATGTATTTTGACCAACATCTCACATGGAAACACCACATTACCGAATTAATACGCAAATGTAATGGTGATCTAAACCTCCTCAAAAACATCAAAGGATTAAAGTTGGGAGCCGACCAGGGCACGCTCGTAACGCTTTATAGGGCCCTAATTAGATCAAATTTGGACTACGGGTGTCATATCTATGCCTCGGCAAAACCTTCCCTCCTCAAACGGCTAGACATAATCCAAGCCAAAGCTTTACGTATATGTACAGGTTCCCTTAAAAACACTTCCAAAGACGAACTTCAAATTCTTACAGGCGAAATATCGCTAGCATTGAGACAAGAAGAACAGACTCTAAGATACGCAGCTAGAAACTCAGTTCATGACCCCAACCATCCTACAAGAGACATCATCAACAGATGCAATATTCCATTTAGCCAGAAACTCGTTCCCTTCCCCCCACCAGGAAATAAGATCCATTTGTTAAGGAAAGAACTTAATATTGACTGCCTACAGGCAGAGCAAATTCAACACCCAGACCCTACACCATTGACATGCAAGAATCCAAATACAAACCTTACAGCAACAACCCTTGGCTCCAAACCGGATCAACCGTTAGAAATAAGATCCAAAATCTTAACAATAATTGACAATTCATATGAAGAATTTGTCAAAATTTACACGGATGGATCGAAGTCAAAAGACCCAGACAGAACTGCTGCAGCCCTAGCTGTCCCGGAATTAAATAAGGAATTAGAAAATAGGCTCCCGGATGATTGCTCTATATACACAGCAGAATTCTGGGCCATAATAGAAGCAATAAAACTGTCAAGTAACCAAAAATTCCACAAAACGCTAATAATTACCGACTCACTCAGCGTTTTAAAATCCTTAGAAACTGGAAATTCAAAGGGGCGTGAAAACATCCTTAAAGAAAAAAAATTGCTTCTAAAAAACATGATGAAACAAGATCAAGTTGTAGAATTCAGGTGGGTGCTCTTACACATCAACATACCCGGCAATGGCAAAGCCGACTTGGCAGCTAAATCTAAGCTCACTGACCCAAACCCCACATATATTGAGTACAGCATCCAAGAGATCTATAGCATGATATCCAAAGCAATCACGTCGAAATGGCAAAAGGAGTGGGATTCATGTACGAAGGTCCGTACGTTGTACTCGATACAAAAAATAGTGAGCTGGAAAACCAAAGCCCCATTAATAAACAACAATCATAATCAACGAATCATTAATAGAATCAAAACTGGCAAAACTCTACTGGCAGGCAGTATTAGGAAATATATTCAACTCAATAAAGAAAGAAGTAGTTTTTCCCACTTCCCCAATACTGAGGATCTCATACACATATTCAATGTTTGCCCCAGATACAAAATAGCAAGGGAAAAACTGATCAGTTCTCTTAAAGGCATTAGCTCTCCCTACACCTATCCGGAATTTCTATCCCAGAGCAACTCAAACCTGAAGCTCACTAACGAATCCATATTGGTTTTACTCAAAGAGATAGTTCAAATAGGAAAAATCTAATGCTGTCTCGATAACAAATGCAATTTAATAAATGCAATAGCACCCTTTCGTTTCATTGATAAACACATAACTGGAACAAAATCGCACCAAAGACGGGTCGTGTAACTGATGCCGCTTTCACACGGGCGGCTGAGTATTTTCTAGACGCCTTTGTGAATTTTTTACTGGGTGGGAGGTGGGTGCGGGTGTGGCATATGGTTTGTCACCCAAGTAGGGGTGGTCCAGCCTGTGCGCAGGCCGATGCTACACCTGCACCCATTACTTACTACGGTATTGCAGGTGGCTTTAGGGGCATGATTCGTCAAGCAATGCAATAAGCGATAAGTAAACAAGCAATGCAGTGGTAACTATGGTCACGCATGCTCAAGTGGGCGAATGCGACCTAAATTCTAACCAAGTAAGTAAGTAATCGCGCCATTCAACATTGAATAAAAAACGGCTTCAAACCACATGGAGAAAATGATGAAATTGCAAGAGGTGGTGGATATCATAGGCATGGTGGAAGAAATGCTCATCAGAACAGAGTATGGGGCTTATAGCCCGCACAGACTGAAAATGGAGGTTAATAATTTGAAGAAAGGGAAAGAAATATTGAGAGAGCAGATAAAAGAAGAAAAAGAGGAAAAAGAGGAAAAGGAACAAATGAGAGCGTACAATGCTAAGCTGGAAAAAAAGAAGGGAATGAGAAAAGGAAAAAGAGGAGGGAGATAAGATGGAGAAAGAAAAAAATGTAATGGAGAAGATGAGAAGATGGTGAGAAGAAGAAGGGAGGAGAGAAATTAGAAAAAGTTAAACGGCCCTTTTCAGGGCCACTCCATTGCCTCGAAAAGATATCTATTCTCTCTTGCCTAAAACTTTTTTAGTCGATTTTGGGTGTGATAGATTTATGTTCATAAATCTATGTTTGTCTATGTCTCTATGTCTATGTCTCTATCGTATTTGTCCCTACTTAGAGTAGCGCGTATTCAGGTCAGCCCCTTGCCACACTGTTCTACCCGACTGAAGTCAGCCACTTGCAACATTATTGCCAGTGTCCGGTTCCGTGACGTCACCCATGTTCAATTCCTATTGACCCTAAACATTCCCAATCCATTGTCGCTCTACATTCCCTATGTTAAATTCCCATTGACCCTACGGTATCCTACCCATGTTAAAGTCCCGTAGACCCTACGGTGCAAACGACCAAATTTAACCCTAAGACCCCATAGACCCTACGGTATCCCCACTAACTACTCACGAGACACGAGAAATTCCCAATTCAGGCATTAGAGAGTGAGACACTGGTATTTGAATTTCGAAATATCTGATCAGGTCTCCCAAGGGAGAGTCTGTGCCTATGGTCGGCCCTTTGAGAATTCAAGAGGATTTGAAAGGGCTGCTCGATAGCCCTTAATACTCGAGACCGAGAAATGTTTCTATTCGAAGAGAAAGAGAAGAAAATCAGCTACATTGCTCACAAAGGGACAGCTAGGATTGACAAGATTTCTACTACACCAATAACAAAAGATTCTCCGTCTGGTATATATATCTCAGATGTCGAGTTTCTCCTGGACTGAATGACACACGTGGCAACTTTGAACGAAAATATTTCCTTGCAGAGAGATCGTTTGAGATGAGCCAAGCATGAAGGTGGAGAATCTGTGGACTACTGTGAAGGAGAGAACCCCGGCTGCGATAGGAGGTCATTCCTTTGAGGTAAACTCCGTGGATGATCCACCAGCAGATCGAGAAGATCGTTGAACCACGATCGCTGTAGCCACGGAGGGGGCGGGGGTGGGGTTGGGGATGGGGGTGGGGTGGCTGGCTATCAACAGTGAGCTCTGCTGTGGAGTGAATGACTTTGTGAAGGACCTGTGGAATGGCGAATAAGGTCGTACGCAAAAAGACTATCCTAGATCAGGTTGAAAGTGTCCACTGCCCAGGCCCGTTGGTATGGGACTGGAAAACGTTAAAAAGGGAGCTTGCTATTCATCCTGGTGGCAAACAAATACACCAGGGGAATTCCCCAAAGTTGAAACATGGAATCCGCTATGGATTGGCGCAGCGACCATTCCGTAAGGACCATCTTCTCCATCACTGACAGACCATTCGCCAAAATGTTTTACCTGCCCGAAAGGTGGCGAACACGGAGAACAATTCCTTGTATCAGCCATTAACACAGAGAAAAGCTGCATGTATGCCTCCTTATCTCATGAGGTACACAACCACAGATGTGTTGTCGGAGACCATCACAAATCGCCCTTTTATTTGGTGGACACACCCCTGAAGGCCGAAAATACTGTCTTCAGTCATTTATGTGGTGAGTCGATTCTTCCCGGAACCATGATCCCTGAAGAATTAATATCTCTGGCTCAGATGAGCGCCCCACTCTGACTCATAAGTATCTGAGAACAGATAAGGGCGTGGTTCTGGGAGATGCATGGGTACTCGGGCCAAAGATTTACGTGAAGTTTAAAGTTCCGACTGGGAGAAATTGGAGCATTCTGAGGGCCCCTTTGCGGTTTCCACTCAGGTAAGAGGAGAAACTAGATAGGACGTTGTTACAGCCTGCCTAGGGAAACCAAGTCTGTTGCATTGTTCAAGGTCTCCAGCAGAGAGAGAGAGAGAGAGAGAGAGAGAGAGAGAGAGAGAGAGCTGTCAATGCAGTCTTTACTTTCAGCGTCTCCAACATGATCTTGTCTACTCTCTCCAGAGGGTCACGAATTAATTCTCTGTGAGGAAATTCATCGCCCACGTAGACAAAATTTTGTGCAGGAGTAAACTCTGATTTCTCTAAGTTTAGTAGAAACCCCTGCCTGGTCACTAAGGACCAACATCGAGCCAGATCTTGTCTGAGGGACTCTTGACTGCCGTGGTCGATCAACCAATCGTCGAAATACTGGAGGATTTTGATACCTATGATCTCATATGGTTTGCAACTACTCCCATGGCCCTGGAAAAAGCTCTGGGAGCAGAGACTAGACCAAATTGCAGAGATCTAACCTGCAAGACATCCACATCCAGACAAAACCAGAGGTACTTCCTGTGTGGATGAAAAAAGGGACGTGAAGGTGTGCATCCTGAAGATCAAAGGAGACTGCCCAATCACCAGGTTTTATGGCGTTCCAAACCGAAAATGTGGTCTCCATCTTCAAAGGTTCATCCTGCAGAAAACTGTTGAGGGCAAAATGGACGATAATTAGACGAATCTTTCCCCCTTTTTTGGACCAAGATAAATCCGGAAGCAGAATGCCAGAGATTGGTCTTCAACAACCTCTCTGCCGCACCCTTCCACAGAATGGAATGAACCTCTTTAAGTGCCACAGGTTTGACAGGTGGAAGCAAATATGAGACCCTACGAGGTAGCCGTCCCTTAAAATAGAAAGGACCCAACCATCGACCGTTATGGCTAACCTGACCTCTGGCCAAGGCATTTGCTGTATCCCTTCCTAAGGCCCGATTTTCGAGAGCAAGCATTGAATTAAGACCTTGGAAGTGTCTAAAGCAACAACCCTGCTGAGGTGGAGAAGCTTTGCTGACAAAGCCATGGACAAGGACCACGCATTCCTCGATGTTTTCGCCACTGCCTCCAACAGAAGGTGGAGGGTCAATGGGAAGGGCAGAAACTCCTCTTTAAGCAGGCTAAAAGATGCCACTGATAAGAGGTCAGCATGCGAGGCTATCCTATGATTGACCTAGCCTTTTTGGCTCTAGGGATTCCAATGTCTTTACTGGAAGAAGACCCTTTAGAAATACCCACTTGAGCTGCTTCCACTTCAAGGTGGTTGGTTTTGTGAGCCAGGACGGGGTGTGAACCTTGAAAAAGCTATCAAGGGCCACAACATAGATGGGGGAGCAGACACCCCCAGCAACACCTTAACATTTGCTACGCCTCCAAGAGTTCTTTTGACTGTCGCCAAGTAGAGGAGTAACAGGAGATCTGGTAGCAAATTTGCCCAACAAAGTTTCTCCAGGCTGGAAAGAGCTTTGGAGTCACCAGGACTTCAAGGTTAGTGAGACAAGTCACTGGGTAAAAGGTGGTAAACCTCATTAACCACTTTATCAAATGACCAGGTCTCCTCCTCCTCTGCCACCTTAATCGATGGTTGAGAAGGGGCAGAGGACCCAATAGATGGAAAAGTCCCATGTCAAACTTGTTTGCTTCAATATAGACAGAAAGGATATCCTCATTGTGTTCCCTATCTAGGCAGGGTGGATTACACGACTTAGTGTGTCTGTCTCAGGAGAGACACTGGTAGAGGAGAAACTTGAAGTGGTAATTCTTCTTGCATAGTCAAGGGACAGGTAATCACAGTGGTATCTGCAGAAGGTTCATAGTGACGCTCCAACCGTCTACACGTATTGGGGAAGAATGTCTATTTTCGTTCCTCTTACTGTGTAAAACCTTGTGAGACAAAAAAGGTCCACTGTCGGCAGCCCCAACACCATTAACATGCAGACAGTTCACAAGCCCAAGGGTGCATGTAAGGAAAATTACCAATGCTCCCCTACAATGGAAAACCTTGCTCAGAAGGGTGTGATTCAAGCTCCACCAATTTATTACCTCCCTTGTGAGGGGGCCTACCACTAACTTTAGAAGTCATGGGAGAGACTTGAGTAACCTTTGTCTGGACACAAGAGACCCAGACAAAGAGAACCCAGAAAGCTCATCATCAGAACCCTTCTTTCTCCTCTTGTAAGTCCTATGACTTTCTGCCAGATCTCAAGTCTCATCTGACCAAGTGCTGCAAAAAGGACAGCTATCTGTCCTTTCCCAATTTGTGCGTAAGAAACAGGTGGGGTGTGTGTCCAATGGGGCTTTCTGGTGGCCACACCTCCCAATAGTTTGTAGAGACATAGTTCCTGAAAAATTATATATACAGAGAGAGAGAGAGAGAGAGAGAGAGAGAGAGAGAAGCCTTGTTAATGCGGACTGCATTTATCCAGAAGCATCGCTATCCAGACGTATTGTGATGGGAACAGAATTCCTAACAATTAATTTGCTTCATTAATCCAGAAATCTGCGTTCCAGATCCAGAAATTGACATTGGGGACCAAAGTGTAAACTGTCCATAATACCTGCTTTGATATAACCTGTCCAAAAATAAAAACAATCTGAAGAATTGTATATGAAAATACAGTCAGTTGGATAACACAGATTCACCTATGCGTATTTGGAGGTGTGTCAAATCATGTGTGTGGAAAACTTACAAGAAGTGTGACCATATTGTCACCAGCTTTTGTATAAACAATGTCTCTTTTTGCTACTTGCCCAGGGGATGATAATAATTAAATAAACACACTGGGATCAAACCATTCCCACTTTTGACATAATATATAGTTAATAAATTATGTGTGTCATTAGGTCTCATTGTTGTTTACCAATTGTATGTAACAATCACAGTTTGTTGATGGTTGTACAAAAAAAGTTAACTGATTTAAGCTTTGGACTTCATAGGGCAAAAACAAAAAGCAATGTCAATTATGTGCTCATTAGCAGCTGTAACAGTTGTAAACTACAACTTATAAGAATTACTGCATTTTATTAGTTTACCACAGCACATTTAACGGCATGATACAAGTTTTTATTTATTGAACTTTTAACATTACATGTATTATGGTGATACCATCAAGCAAATGAAGATGAGTAGAGATACCAGCCAGCATAAAAAAGATTTGCCAGTAATTGTTTCAACTTATATTTCTGTACAAGTGCATGTTATAATAAAGTGAAATAAACAAGTCAATTGATGTAATCGTTAATTTATTTCAACCATTATAGAATATACATTTACAGCTATAAAATACATGTACAAGTATGCAATATTATGACATTGTAAAATAAAAATGTGCATGATTCAATTATCCAGCAAACTCATTAATCCAGACATATTTACTGGGAATGAAGGTGTCTGCATTAACGAGGCTCCACTATATGTATATATATATATATATATATATATATATATATATATATATATATATATATATATATATATATATATATATATAATTAAAAATGCTGAAACAAAAAGAATATAATGCAAAAACAAATGTATTTATTTGACTGCAAGGAAAGCATACACTAATTAGGCATTGCTAAAGTACCCACTGAATTAGCAAAACCCCCAGGGATTACAATTGCTAATTTAGTACAGATGTTTGATAATAGGCTGAACAATTATAATTGTAAGAAGTAGTGGGTGATCTGCTACCACTTACAAAAAAAGCACAATTCACTATATGGATATGGTGAATGAATTATACATGAAGAACAATAAATTGAAAACTGGCAAATCCAAGACTGCAATTATGCAAGGACAGGGAAATTTATTATAAAAAATAACCCACAGCTTGTTTGAAAAACAAAGGATAAATTAAACTGTCACGACATATACCATGTGTACGTAACAAATATCTAAAAGCTCTCAAGAGAGTTTAGCTACACAGTTGATCAAACTCAATCAGGCTATATCTTAGAAGAATACAGCATGAGAACTAATCTAGAAATTCACTCACTGAACCATAAGGCAGTGGAAGTCTTGTTCAAGTGAAGTGACATGAACCATCCAATATTTCACCCAAGAAAAGAATGATGAAATCAAGACAAATGCTAAAGTATGTGCACCATATGGTCCAGTGTTCCGGAACTTCTGTTTCTCATTATTGTGAGGACCAAATTTTGTTACTCAGTTAGGGTATTCCACCCCACCACTGGAAAAGTACGGCTATGCAATGTAATAACAACAAGTAGGCTATTAGTATTATTAACATGGTGTTGCATTTTATTCTCTAATGGTAGCAGTGAAGACTTTGCTATGAAGCACCTTAGCTGTGACAGCCTGTATATCATTTGTTACATGTATAAAAACCAGTCACTAACAAAGATTTTGAACTTCTGCAATACAAAAATGAAAGAGAAACTTATACTAATCAAACATACTAAATATATAGTTAATCAGCCAAGGCATATATTTCAAATTTGTGCAGTTACTTAATATTGCTATAGAGTGCATATTAGTATAGGGAATGAGGCTGTAAGTCTTGTCTTACAATGTAACTAATTATATGTACAAGAGAGAAACCAGACTGTTTGTAACACATTCTTGGGGAGTGTGTCATTGAGGGAATGCAGTGTACTGAGCAAATTTTGTCCATATGTATGAAGATTTTACACTTTTTCACTTTATCTTTTAATTTGTATACCTGCCTTTTCTAAAACTGTAACATCTTTACCTGTCAACTTTTATCATGTAGTATTTCATATGTTTATTTGGAAGGCATTATCTTCCATGCTGTTAAACAATTTATACATACCTTGTCATCTTGTTTATTTCATAATGAATAACACTCAATATATTGTTATATATACTTAATTTGATTTGTTGTTAGTTTTTTTTTCTCCATGGTTCTATGGTATATATAGTTATATTCAGGAGAAGTAGCATATTTCTTTCAAAATTTTCAAAGTGTTTTCAAGATTTTTCAAGGTTCAAAATCACGTTTTTCAAGGTGCATTATTACATTAATTTTAAAGGATACATAAATGAACTGTATGTAAACACAAGTTAATACTTATTATTACTTCATACAAGGAACATTTCTTGCAAATTTATTTTTTTAAGAAAACAAAAAACATGAAGTCAGGAGTATGATCATTGAGTGGTTTGGGGTGAATCATGCGGCCATTAGAGCACTCTCATTGCATGCAAATCAATATCCTTCTGGCATAATTTGCATTTTGCAAAGCTCTTTGAGAAAGATCTCATAATCCTAACTTTATATTTCTCTTCATCTAGGCACCGAAGTTGGAATCAGCATCCAGCCTTTTAGAAGATTACAAATGATTCAAATTTAAACCATGGCTACATCCAAGCTTTGTAGAAGTGGTAGTTCAAAATGTACAACTGCGCAGTGGCCAGTTATGGAAATATTTCTGTTCTGCACAAACTTAATGAGAGATCAATTTTTGTTGTTTTCCCTTTTCTTTTTTGTTTAAAACTACAAAACAAAACTATTTATAAATTCCTTTCAGTTTCAGGAAAATCAAGGCTTTTCAAGGTACCCAGATAATATTCTGAATTTTCAAGGTGTTTTCAAGGCCTTGAGGGACAAATTCATTTTTCAAGGCTTTTCAAGGTTTCCAAGGTCCCCTACGGACCCTGTATATTTTGGTCTAGACCTAGTCCAAAATCAAGTTCATGTTGGCCCTGACTAGAGATATTTTGATGAACAAATAATACATAGTTAATATTTCCATAGGAGTGTGGGTTAAATATTCAGATCCATTTCAATAATGGCAAACATATTTATTTGAGTCTGGATCTAGGATATTGGAATTCCCCATAAAAATACCTAGCCTACCTTATGTTTATCACATTCCTTATTATAATTTTAGTAACAGATTGTTCTAGAAATGAACTTTTGTCCTACATCCTGGCTCTTCTTTAGTGTCTTAGTTTTCTTTATATAATCTTGTTTATTTTAGAAATTAATCATTTCAGCAATAACATCTTAAGCTGAAATCAATCTTATTGTTGCATTCAGTATTTCATTTGGGTGGAATTTATTTATTCAAATTATTTATTCATTGGAAATACAAAGTGCTCTTAAATAATATTCTTGAACAGAAGCATTAACATGAAGGTATAGTGAATTGAGACAAGGACATTTTGGATTACATTACTGTGATTAATTGAAGACTCTGTACATCATCACATTTCAGGCTACTGGTACATAAGTACACTCAAGGCTACATGCACATCAATGCTGAAGGCATTGGATCTTATTTTAAACACCACTGGAATTTAATTAGAACTTTATTCATTAAAACTTGTGATAGATCTTTTTGGATCATGTGGAATTTTATTTTGCAATACTGTAAGTTCTTAAATTTTAAATTTGTATTCTAGGAAAGTAAATTATTTGTTGAATTTTACAAAACTTAGTTTTTGTTCTTTTTTGTTACTTAATTTTAATACCATAAAGTCATAATAAAATTATGTCTATTTATTAGGAATAGAAATAAACTTATTCATTGTAGTTAACCATGAGAGAGAGAGAGAGAGAGAGAGAGAGAGAGAGAGAGAGAGAGAGAGAGAGAGAGAGAACTGTACTGTTACATAATTTGTTTAGTGAGAGATGGAAAGTACTCCTAGGTTGCCAGTCTCAAATAATTCCTGTAGAATGTGTATGCCGTGTCAATGAGTTTAATTGATACTTGACATGATTATGAAAAGGACAGGCAGTGAGATGATGTTATAATAAATCTATTTTTAATACATCTGAATGCTCTGTAAATGAATGTCTGTAGGAATGGATATGAAGAAATTTTCCTCTATTTAATCTCATTATATTTAAGTCCATGCTGCAAGCTAAACACTGCACCTTTGAATGACTGCAAATGGAGTTCTTGGGTACCTGCAATATAAATTTATTGAAAGGTCCTTAAAAAGCAAGTATGCTACAGGTCTGCAGATAAATGCAGCTGCTGGGGAATATTCAACATATGATGACATTATTTATTCACAAATTCAACTCACTATAAATAAATGCAACTGCTGGTGAATATTCGACATATGATGACATTATTTATTCACATTCAACTCACTGCATAAAAATGCAACTGCTAGGGAATATTCAACATATGATGACATTATTTATACACACATTCAGCTAAGTGGAGTAAGTTTGGAACTGTCCTGTTGAGGCAACAACTGCTAGTCAGTTTCAGATCTGCCACATGAACATGGCCTTTTTCTGAGACAGTGCAAGAATTGATAGCTACCTATGTATTGACCAATGACATTTTGACACTAATCTAGTAAACCATGTGGGTGGAGTAACCAAGCCAAAGACAATGATGGCAAAACATGCTGAAGAATAAGTTGAATAAAATATCAATCAATATGTCCTGGAACTTAGGTCTATTCCACCCCAGAAATCATTAGCACTCATCACGCAAACTCAATAATACGTTGAAAATGTTTAACATTCTGCACGCAAGTAATACCTAATCTACGGACATCGACTTGAGTCCATTTATGATGGCACAACAATTTCTAACCAATTTCTTATCAAATGCAGATGTTTGATAAACAAACAAAATACTTTTTTTAAACAAAATTCAAGACTTTAGATCTACACTGTTTTACAAATACCCAAGGAAAACACCTATGCACTATTTTTCTTTTTAATTTATTTCCCATGCCAGGCTAGTTCAGCTGTCTATAGACAAAACACTCTACTCTCATTACCCCAGAAATTAAAGAAAACCTCAAGGCAAAATACCTTAACTGGAGTTATCCAAGACTCATGGCAAAGCACCTTAAATGGGCTTAGCCAAGCCAAACAGAAAATGTTATAGTGTATCTCTGATGCATATAAATAACATCTGGGCACTGATCAAAAATTGGAAACCTTCAATTTGATACTTGTGATGTTGATTTGATGTATAATTGTGGTGTTCCTTTGTCTGATTTGATATCTGGGCTGTTGATTTGACAGTTGCACTGTCCCTTCTGTATGGATACATGGTTTTCCATTCTCATTAAATACTTGTGCTCTTGATTTGATAGTTGTACTGTGTGCTTTTGAATTGATGTTTTTACTCTTCCTTTTGAGTAATTACTTGTGCTGTTTATCTGATACTTGTTCATCCCATCTGAATGGAATACTTGTTCATTCCATCTAAATGGATACTTGTTCATCCTGTCTGAATGGATGCTTGTTCATCCCAACTGAATGGATACTTGTTCATCCCATCTGAATGGATACTTGTTCATCCAGTCTGAATGGATACTTGTTATGTCCTTTCTGATTAAATACTTGCACTGTCCCTTCTGAAAGGATGCTTATTTGTCCCTTCTGAATGGATAGTTGTTCACCCATTCTGAATAGATACTTGTTCAATCCTACTGATTTAATGCATACTGATTATGCAATCCAACAACTTTCACCTTCATCTATCCAGCTACCTTAACTTCAACAATGAAAGAAGACCATAAAATATCAACATCATAACATTTCTATACCGTTTACTGGTTTTTAACTAACTTCCAGGCCTATAATGTCTAATTTATATATTGTAATTCGCCCAAAAAAGTCGGTGCTATTAAGGAACAAAATCTTCAAAGATGCAACTGTTGGTTCTCCTGGTATCTGAAATTTCTGAAATGAAAGGTTAAGGAAAATAAAAACAAAAACAGTTTGTTTTCAGACTAATAATTACTGAAGGAGTCTATAGGACATTAACATGTCAACATGTCAGTATTAACATGTCAACAAATCAGTATTAACATGTCAAATTTTAATGAAGCATCAATTCCATTTCATCCTGTTCTACAATTACACAGGATGTATCAGATTTGTATATTATTTAATACAATTCTAAAGTTTCTTCCACCATCACATGTCAGAAACAATTTAATAATGATGTTTTTTAAATACATTTCTCTGAATGACTGGCAAACAGCACTGAGAATATGATGACATAATCTTTTTATTTAAAAGATTTAAGAAGTTCCCAATGCATTATGAACTGCATAAACCTGATAGAATGACTATGTACTGTAGCATAAGTCTCTAGTTCTTGCAGTGGGGTAAATTAAATTCTTACCTACTTTTTAATTATGATGAAAAGTTCTTCATATTCCGTGAAAGTACATATTGTTAATCAAAATATCACAATATTTGCCCGATTTTAAAAAATATGGTGTCAGATTCAGTAATATTGCATAAACTATAAACCTATGCCAAATCTCACCAAAACTGTATTCATTTTTAATACCAATCACTGCCATCTCACCTCTGTCCACATGGGTTGAAGTCTCTCGCTCGGCCAATGAGGGTATGTGACAAAGCTTGCAAGTAGCTTCCTGTGGGATGGTGGTTCTTACCAGGGTTTTCACAGGGGCTTCCTATACCAGTTATACTGGCCACTATGTATAGCCTATATTGTTCTGAGAAATGGCATTAAACCCCAAAACAGCAACAACAAAGACAAACATTATGCTACATTGGTAATACCCACTTCTATGTTGCTGTTTGCAACTTTGCAATATTTATCTCCTATAATCATTCTTCTGGCAACAGAAAAATACGTTAAATTTTAACCCATTTTCTATATTATTATTGAAATATCTGCTCAAAATTTTTTTTAATGTAATCCATCAGATTTGTCATATGTATTTGATAGCAAACAAGCTGCAAATCTATTTATTTTTCTGTGAACAGACAAGACTAAACGATGTAGAATATAAATAAGGCTAAAACTACATGTACAGTGAGTGCCTGTTTGACATGGCAGTAATATGGATTACAAATCCAGTGTTTTAATACTTATATTCAAAGGTACGGACTTATTCACCCTTACAAGTTACACTGCCTATATGCAATATAGATACATGTACATGTAACATAGATCCAAATCAGCTGTGTGTAATGCACTAGCAGATCTGTTTTTATACAGTTTGCTAAGAGTAATCAGTAAAACAAACAGAACAGATCATGATCTCGCACTGCATTATGCAACTGAAGATCAGGGTCTATTTTGTTTGCATTGGGACCTGACTTATAAGTGAGCAGCCATATATTTTATTATTGGCTTTCAAGGCCATTGCTGCAGTTACATGTATAAAACTAAGCAATGGCCTTTTTTCCACTATAATTAAGAAAAAAATGTCCTGAGAAAGAAAACGATAATTAACAATTTTTCATTGACAACAATAATCTAGGTGATTTAGACAATGTCCTATGCAGAATATGTTTCCCATTGTGTACCTGGCATACAATAACTGAAACAATGCTATTTACTTGAAACATTTTGATTCTCAACCTTTCCCAAGGATATGCACGTTACAGATGATGGCTATTATATGTGAACCACTGAGAATGTGCATGCTGACCCTCACACAGATTGCATTTGTTTCATTTGCTGTACATCTTTAAGCTCTTATTATGACAGGATTTAGTGTTTATGACATCTTATTATGACAGGATTCAGTGTTTATGACATTGAATTATAACAGGATTCAGTGTTTATGACATCAAATTATGACAGGATTCAGTGTTTATGACATCTTTTGTTTAATATATCTGACAGTTTGGGTAAATCATCCTTAGGATCATCATGATATTGTTTCATACTGATATTTATATGTATATATATATTATATATATATATAAAATCACATGATGAAAAAAATCAATAACACAACTGGATGTACTGCCTGCATATGTATATAGTATGTTTTTTAGGATATCTTTGCTGATTATAGGAAACTGCAGTGGTTTCCATGCTTGAAACAGTGTATTCATCAACTTTTCTGATAATAAACCTGTTTTCCAAAGGTAAATACTATAGTTTAAAGATTTTTTGGTCAGCAAGTTCATTAAATCAGCCTGGTGTGTAATGTATACAACCAATTCTCATCAAATTTGATTATTTCCTAGCGATGTCACATTCGATGTGAAAAAACTTCATCCTGTAAGAAAATAATTTACAGCAGAATCTTACAAAACAATAGTCTTAAGCAGAGATATGAAGGTAGTTCCTGCAGCACTGTTCATTTACTTGGCTACCAATTCTGTAAATGTTTTACAGCCAGTAAACTAAAGTAAGCAATTTACACAAATAAATATAGCAGCCTTACTGCAGAACAAACAAAGAACTGGTAGAATCTATCAAAGCCAATAAGTGTAAATTTTTTAGTGATTGTTTTTTCAATGAGTATGCCGACATATGGTGGTATAAAAGCTGACTCTGTATAAAACTATTTTGTTAAACAAAGGGTCATCTTAATCTAATCAGACATGATCTAAAATGCATGGTATGCAGTTTAAGAGATATACTTTATATATAACTGATTTATCATTAACAGTTTTGCCACATTACAGAAGTACTTTTGGCTTCCGCACAGAACTTACTGATTTATGATTAAGTTTTGCCACATTACAGAGTTACTTTTGGCTTCCACACAGAACTTACTGATTTATCATTAACAGTTTTGCCACATTACAGAGGTACTTTTGGCTTCCACACAGAACTTACTGATTTATCATTAACAGTTTTGCCACATTACAGAGGTACTTTTGGTTTCCACACAGAACTTATTCAGAAACCAAATGAAGGTACAGCTGTCACATCTATTCTCTAACAAGCAATCAAACCCAAGGATGACAGAGATAATAAGCTTTCAAATTTCAAACAACGTACCCAAAGCTGAATAAATCTGTATAAATGTCAGCTTGCCTAGGAATGGCTAACTGGATAATTAAGCTTGCCTTGCATGAATTGAGCATGCCAAAAAATATCACAACATAATATCACAATGTAAGTTTAAAAATAAGGAAAATTAAAATATGGGAAGTATTCTTTAAATTGTGTTAATTATTTTACATATAAACAGTTTATTTTAGTATCTTTTTACCTTATTTTACACTTAAAAACTCGTGCCAATAATGAATGTTACCAAAAAAGATGTATCTAATAGTATGTGCTTGAACTGATAGCTAGAAAGTATAATGCATAAATAATTACAAGATTAAAGATAGATACTTGGCAAATATTCATTGATCTCCTGTATTTACTGTGTAAACAACAGATGATACACACTGTTTGTGGGTGGTCATGTTTTGGTACATCAGTATCATTTGAAGACAAATCATCAGAGACCAGTGCCCTTGGTTCTAAATACATCTGTAACAGAACATTGGTGAGTTGTCATTTACGTTTATAATTAAGTCACTTTGAAATTGTAAGAAACTAATCTTTGACAAGCCAAGAAAATTGCCTGGGCAATTTCACTAGCCAGCATAATGCTTATTATTGTGCTGGCTAATGAAATTCCATGGGTAACTTTCACCTACTCAACCGCTGCCTGTGGCTATGTTAGGACTTGAAAGTTGATGAATCTTGTATACTTAAAAATATTACGATTAAAATGTAACTAATAACAAGTGATAATATATGTATTCCATTTTTCAAAACTTGTTTCAAATAATAATGCCATTTAGTTCAAAAGAGATGAACTGTGACAGTAAATAAAGTGAGAATGACTTCAGCAATGAAAAACAAGAAAAAGTTGATACTGCAAGCTAATTCCAACCATGATAAAAAGATACTTGTAGAGAATTCACATCTTCTGGGTAAAATTCAGCTAATGTTTTCACTTCCCCACCAGACACCTCAGTACCCTCTATACAACATTCTCTGCCTGCAAAACCACCATGGAACTGAATGTGTAACTCCTGTAGCTTCAGAGACATCTGAAATTCAATTTCAATCCACTGTGGTGACCCCTGGAAAAGAGGAAATAGTGAATATAAGATACATGACTAGTAAATAGGAAGAAGTAATATAGTAAATCAATTCACCATGGACAGCCTTTAAAATTTTAAAGTTATGTAGTTTATTTTTGTTACCATGGATACTTTATCTCATGATTAAGTTTGAAGGATGAAACTTTCCAAACTCTCAGGCAACTATTTTCAACACATGTATCATCAAATTTTCACACTTTAGGTAAGTTACTAGACTAAGTACAGATTCATTAGGCTATGTGAGCTTCATGACAAATAATGTTGAACAATATCTGCCATCATATACATGTACTGCACCAACAAGTCAATACATTTTGTTTTCCTTAAGATTTTGAATGAACAGCATGGACCCAGACCTGGCAGGTCATTATGCAATGACTTCACTTTATAGGTATATGAGTAACTTTAAAGAATTATACAGAGTATACAGGGAAAACAAAAGAGAAAAACCTCCCTGTGACTGACCATTTAATTTGGGAGGGGGGGACACTGAGATTTTCTTTCAAGCCAGGATATTATTCTCAGTTTTGTATTCAACTATTGGATATACCAGTAATAGGTTCCTTTTTGTTTTTCTTCTACAAATCAGAGCAAGAATATTTTTTTCCTGCTATTTGAGGGCTGCATACAAAATATTCCAGCCCCCCCCCCCCCGAAATATGTCCCTTACTTCTTTAACTCTGATACCAGTCCATTCAAAGTTATACCATGATCATACGTTGGTTCTCGCAGACACTTGGGTCAAGTTTGCAACAATCAAGTTCAATTTCCTTACTCAAAGAAAAAGTATCCACATATTTTGTTTCAACCTTGAACTTACAATCGAATCTAACCATAGTAATTTTGAATTTTGTATGCATTCATTAACATAAGGTGACAATGAACAGTCCATGGTTTAACCATGGAAAACTATGGTCATCAACAGTCAGTTTTTGAATGCATGAATCTGAATCATAGATGCTAATGTTTCAGTTGCAATGAACACTTACTTACATCATCATGCATGGTCACATAAACCATGAGGATCTGTAATGTGTCCATACATGTACATGTAGCTGTTATTTAACATTAGCGTACCAACTAAGGACAAATCCCATGGGCTTCCATGATGAATGCCCTTGGACAATCTATGGTTGACATATTGTCTACCTGTTGTAACACAATCTCTACATGCTTATTAGTTGAGAACAACTGCAAACTGCACAGATGCAGAACTACTATCACATAATGCGCTAGCAGATTTGGTTCTAAGCAGCTTGTAAGGAGTAATCATTAGAACAAAGAACACAGATCCCTATCTGCTGGCACATTATGTGATGGCAGGTTAGAGCTGATTTTGTTTGCAGCTAGACAACTTATACAAAAGGATAGATTATATCATTCTCTGTGTATCCTCTAGGGATGCATGATTGGGAGTGTAAATTCCCATTGGTGTCAGACAGAGTAAAAATAAACTTTGGTATCAAAACTGGGTCAATACAAAATTTGGGGTTCCTGAAGCATAAATGAAGGTAAAGGGAAACACTGAATTCTAACATAAACCTATTTTGTCTCCCTTTACAACTGATACCTGTTTTTGGGCCATCTGACACCAATAGTAATGCTGATGCTTCATCACAGGAGTGTGTAGCAAATGGTTGAACAAGTTGCTCATGGGATCATTTACTAGGTCATGAGAGTGAAATCAGTAAAAAAAAAAAAAAAAAATTATTTTCTTTTCATGTTAAAGTAAATAAATGACTTAAAAAAGGTAGATTTTTCAATATATAAATACAAGTTGTCAAAACGTGGACATCTGTTCATGCATGCAATCCCCTCACACTGGCAGACTTATGGATTTTTTAAAATTGCATCATGAAAATATATATTTTTTGACATATACAAATGCACATATGGTTATGACTCTACGGTCTTAAATTATGTAACAGAAAGAAACCAAATCAACAAGTTCAGTAAAATTAACCCATAATTTAATTATCTAAGTTACAAAGTGAAAATTTAAAAGTAACTTACAGTATTGTGAATTAAATCCCAGATAATCCTAAATGTATAGAATATTCTGAATGAAATACAATAGCCTTGAATGTGCTGGTGTACCAATAGTCTTGGATGAGTTGATGTAGGAATAGTTTTGATGTACCATAATAATATAATTCAGAATGTCTATGAATGAGTCCTCAATAATCCCAAAGTTGTGTTTTTATCCAAAATGTCAATGAGCACTTTGTAATTCCTATGAATAATTTAAAAAATTGATTTCTCTCAAATTATAACTGAACACAACAGAAGATGATTCCAGACTGTAATTAAAATAGGAATGAATAATTTTATTGACCTCATCCCTACACAAAAACCTAAGACACAATAAAATAACCTGTATGTGGGTCATAAGGTCACTTCCAAAAGATTCTAAGTTGTAAATAAGGCTAAACCTTGAACTCAGATATTAGTAAACAGACTATGTATAACTAATAAACATGACAAAAGCATGAGAATAGTCAGGTGGACCAAACTTCTACCCTCAATTACAGACAAAGGTCAAGCACACCATACAAATTAAATACACATACAACATATTGAAATAGATATCTCTCTTCAAGTCAATATATATGAAATATAATTATATAGAATAGAAAGGACTTGGAAATGAGGTTTAGTCTGGTGCCTATGGGAATCAACAGAAGAGACACACTGCAGAAGAGGGAACATGGTCTCTAGAAATTCAATACTGTCTTTTTTTGGAAGGGAGAAGGGCCTGAAAACTTCCTCCCTGGGCCTAATTGTCATGTGCCCTTTACGGGCCCAACTGGCAAAGGGGGTAGGGGCTCTGAAATGGGGTTGTTGCTTTGAGTGGGACTGTGTGGCTTTAAAGAATTTAGCTGACTGATCCTGTTTGCCATCAGGATGATTCTTCTTCTTGGCCAAATTCAATGGGCCAGGAGCAGATGTGGCTGACCTGTGCTGATGGTCTCTCAAATCCTGAGATGCCACAATGGGGATGAGACCTTCTAAGATAATCTCTGCCTCCATAAAAGTAGCCCTCAGAAGGTTCCTACTGTGCTCGAGTAAGACCTTGGATGTGTCCACAGCAACATCCCTGCATAGGTGAAAAGACTCTGCTAACAAGGCCACAGATAAGGCCTTCTGATAATGCCAATCAACCATTCTTAGCATCTAATTATCCAATTACCTTTGGCCAGGGGGTTTGGGTTGGTGTTAGAAGTTGCGTGTCAACATGCGAAAAATATTTCCACAATCTGGAGTAAAATATACAGTAACTTTAAACCAGAGGATCTTAGAAACTATTTCTTTGGTTTTGCCCAAATTTGGCAGATAACGTTCTTGCATTTAAATGACAAATCTGTGAAGTAATGCAATAAGCATGGGTGGCTTTGAGAAACATTTGGATATCCAAGTTTCTGCTCTGAGATATTAAAAGATTCATTTTCTGGCAGTCCACCTGATTACCACCTTAGATGTACATGTATTCTGAAATCTGCTGCACCCTGTTCAATAAATTCAATTCAAATTATGTTAGATCAATCTTCCATTTGCAACAGGATTTGAGAAGTCAGCCAGGCAAGACATGGCAGTTTCTGACAGGATTTTCTTTTGATAAATCTTACTTCCTTAAAAAATTAAATAAAAACAAGAGTCCTTAGAAGGAACCGATGCTCAAATGTCTGAGAGGAGTTTTTAGGAATCCAAGATAAGACTGTTTCTTCTTCTTAACTACTGAATGTTTAGACCATATCTGTTATTCTTAAGTATAAACAAGATTTTCAATGCTGGATTTCAGATCAGCACCATTTTCATTTAGGACCATTGATGTTCCTTGATGTCCTTTGGTAATAACCCCTTATCAATATGCCCATCCATTCAGAAGGAGTATTGGAAAAAAAATTCAAGATGGTCATTATGGCAGCCCATATTAGATACAAGTATACTGAAAACACACACATACACACACATAGAGGGATAAGGTAATCAAGGCTTCCATATATATATATATATATATATATATATATATATATATATATATATATATGCATTCTTGGGAAAAAGCCACATTATGGTCAATGGGCTCTATGAGGTACAAACCACACTGTGGCCACTTAGCAGTATGGGGTTCAAATTGTATTGTGACCATCTATGTTGCATTCTTGAACAAAGTACTTAACCTTGATTGCTCCAGTTGACCCAGCTGACAGTGAGGTATTAGCATCTACTGGAACAAAGAGGTACCCTATTATTAACTTGGACATGACTTTAGGAGTCGGGAGAAAGATTAATACTGTCATAATTGCTTCATGAAACAAAACCACAGATAATTTCTGACTTTAAGAGATTTAAACCTTAAATTATTTTAATCTCCACCCTAACCTGGACATGAAACCTACCTGATCTGAGTTCCAGCAAGTGTCTTCCTTTCCATCAAAAAGGTGCTTCTTTCCAAACTGCTTCACATCCCTGTTTAAAACAGAGCTTACTCTGCAAAAGAAACAGAGCAAAAAAACATATTATAAGGCTAACATGTATAAAATTCATCTTCCCTCAACCCTCCATTGCATTACTTATGAACCAGAACCTTCCTTGACTGGTTAGAATTTATTTAAATAGTTGTAATACTAAACCATACAATACTCCCTTATTATAATGCCGTCCATGTTAAACTGTACATTACTCCCTCATAATGCTGCCCAAGTTAAACTGTACAATACTCCCTCATTATAACACTACCATATTAAACTATACAATATTCCCTCATAATGCTGTCCATGTTAAACTGTACAATACTCCCTCATAACACTGCCCCATTAAACTGTACAATACTCCCTCATTATAACACTGCACATCTTAAACTGTACAATACTCCTCATTATAATACTGCCCATGTTAAACTGTACAATACTCCCTCATTATAATACTGTCCATGTTAAACTGTACAATACTGATCATTATAACATTGTCCATTTTAAAATGTACAATACTCCATTATAATGCTGCCCAAGTTATACTGTACAATACTCTCTAATTATAATACAGCCCATGTTAAACTGTACAGTACTCCCTCATTATAACACTGCCCATGTTAAACTGTACAATACTCCCTCATTATAATACTGTCCATGTTAAACTGTACAATACTCATCATTATAACATTGTCCATTTTAAAATGTACAATACTCCATTATAATGCTGCCCAAGTTATACTGTACAATACTCTCTAATTATAATACAGCCCATGTTAAACTGTACAGTACTCCCTCATTATAACACTGCCCATGTTAAACTGTAAAATACTCCCCTCATTATAATGCTGTCCATGTCAGACATGGAGTATACTCCTATAATGAGACTGTCTTGTAATAAAGTACATCATACTTATAATATTTCTACCACTTAATGAAATGGGATTCATGACCATACCTGCCTATAACAGGAAGATGTGTTATAATCAGGGGTACTGTGCTTGAAAACATACTCTTAACATTTATTGTGAGTCCATCTTGAAGCAGCATGAAGCTCCATTCGGGAAGTGAACTCTTTGGTAATTTGTAGCAATTCTACCTAATTCAACTGAAAAACATTAAATTCCTGCTATTAATCTGCTGCCTATCATTATTGTACTGTTAAGAGGTACTGCAGGAGAGAATTCATTTCCGTTAGAACTTGTACATGACCTAAACAAACATACTATAGTGGTCCCTCTCTTATAAGGCTACCACTTTCCATTGGTCCTATATTTAAGGATGCAGGAAGACAAAATAAAGTATATGGCTCAACAGTAAATGCAGGTAAACATGAGCATCAGCTCCTAATACGGTTATTTAGTCAAAAATGGAAAATTAAAAAACACAAAATAAGAAATATATATCTCAAATTTACAAAATTCATCATAACATGGCCACTGTTTACTGACCAGGACAAATGCTGCTGTCTAGCTGATCTACATCCACACATACCTCATTTAGAGGATTGGCATCAGAATCCGAAACTGTCAGAATGACAATTTCATTCCATGTGTCAGTGATCCAACTCTTGCAGGAATGGGCAGTTTTTGTCCCCAAAAAGAGCCATGGATCAATCCCTCTCTTACAGGAAATGGCAATTTCCATAAAGTGAAAAGTGCTCTAGACACAGTCCTGGTAATGGAGGGGGACTGCCAGGCCCTAGACACAATCCTGGGAATGGATGGGGATTTCCAGTGACAAAGAGTAAGAAACATGTCCCTTCTTTATGACTACTACAGCTTTCTGCTAAGTCCCATACTTTGTCAGACCAAAGACAACAGGATGTCTGTCTGTGCATATATTTTTGATGACCACATTTACTCACACCTTAGGACACATTAAGACACAATGAATACCAAATGGAAATAAACAGAAAATTGTAACAAGAACTGGGTGGGTAATGCTTACTCTAACACAAGGTAAGTGAGGAATCAAACAAAAAACCACCACTTCACTAGTAAAGCATTCAAAATCCTCAAAATAAATAAAAAGGGATACATATAAATTAAAATCATTTAATGACTGGGCATAAAATATAAAATACAACACATAAAAGGTTATGACTGAGAGTATGTCCCAAACTGGTCAGGTTACATGCTGGATGTACAGATGGTAATACATATGAAGCTCTTACTCAGGAAGCTGTTATGTGTAGGCTCGTACAAAAATAAGAGAAAAGAGTGAAGTCAACAAGCTTTGTATATTTTAACAAAATAATTTATTTCCCTATAAAACAATGTAAAAATTGGAAATAGGACTTACGGTTTGTGAATATAATCCAAATTTTAATCCTAAGATTGAAAAATACAAGTCCTATCACTAAACAGTTCTAATAAAATCCAGGTTCGAATCTCGATGAAATTCCAATATGGAGGCGATGACGTCAGATGAGATCATTGTACTGGCGGTAACAGATCCTCGATTGAATCACAGTTTACGTTTCCTTATAACTCCAGAATAAATTTCCACTGAATTTCTTTCTCCCAGAACTTTTTATAAAAAGATACACTTGTTTGGTTTTCTAGAGAATAAATTATTAAATTCCAAAAAATAGAAAAACTTAAGAACAAGCCAGCATCAACAATCTAAAACACCTTGTATCCTCAAGGTGTCAAGAATACGACTAAATGTAAGACTCTGAGAACGAGTATTAAAACCCAACTAAAACGTCATTTCAGTTTCACGTGTTGGGTCATGTGGTCTCTTAACATCGAACTGTGTAATAAACAAATACCAATTGTCACGCAGCCAGAATAGCCCTATCTAAGTACCAAATTCTCACACCGAAAATATATAAAATAGAAAGGCTGTTTACAATCCAGTTAACATGCAGGCCAAAATGACCTTGGAAATAGCCAATCATTATCACTCGATGTTTACAAATCTATGTACCAGAGTGAGCTAAAAATAATGCTTTTGTAATAGGTTTTACGTTCTAAATAAACAGAATTCACTTGAAAAAATATTGAATCCCATGAAAATAATCATTACAATAAAATGTAATGAAACAAAAAATAAAATAAAAAAGAATTTTAAAACTAACACACAAGCAATTTAATTACATATACGTAACAAAGCACAATAATTCTTCCTTCAATTAGTTGATAAAAAAACTAATTTTATTCAAATCATAATGTCAATCAATGAATGTCATTATGAAACTTGAAATATCTAGTCAGAACCAAGTCATAAGGAGTATTTGTCTCAGTGAAGATAACAAGACCAATGCTAGAGAGAGATGTCATTTTAGTCCGAATATACTGGCCACCATTTCACCACATACCTTGAAGGCACTTCAAGGAATAGGTCTGAGAATTGCCCCCAAATAAAGTCTTTGAGCCCAGGGAAAACAGACTGAGCTACTCATGATATGGCTGAGAATACAACAAACAATCTATGAAAGCATTTGAAAAAGGCTGAGAGGGATCGGGAAAGGTGAAGGAAATGGGCACAGCCTGTGTGCCAGTCCCACTACCACTTACAAGTATGATGACCCTGTCACAAGCATCAAGTGAGAGAGGAAAGGAAGAAGACCCACTCTCCAGCTAGACCAGAAGTGATCAAACAACCAGAAGTGGGTGCAGCAAATGCTGGAAACAACCCCAAATTGCCTTATCACTGATAAAAATGTAAATGCCCATCAGTGCTCAAAAATTTGGATAGCCCAAATTCCGGGGTCACTCTAATTTTAAATCAGCAAGTCTTTTATTCTAAGTGAGGTGCCCATTGGGCTTGTCAACAAAAATTTAATTGGCCTGAAGAAACTTTGATCGCACTGATGATATGTGTAAATGTATTTTCAAGATGTTGACTTAACTGCCATAACACAGAACAATCTAATCAGATCACCACTGTCCTACGTGAAACTGAGATCTGATTTTAATCAGATTGAAGCATGGCGCATCATGCTAAAATTACGATTTTGTACTCCCAAACCCCCTGACATGGTCATGTTTCGAGAAAACAAAATTTTCAGTAATCTTTAAAAAAAAAAAAAAAAAAAACACTTTCAGCATATGCCAGTTACATTTTGCAAGTATAAACTGTAAAAAGTCATGATTGGAGCTGATGTAAAACTATCCCTTGGGCAGTTTAAATGGAGGCAATTAAAGGCAAAGATGTCAGATACAAACCACAATTTCACTATTACTTAATTGTCTGACAATAGCTAGTGAGATGTGTTTGAAGGCTGCAGTGGGTAAGCCCACTGTGCTAATTTGCATAGGTAGGATCAGGAAGTAGAACAACCCAATACAGGTAAATCAAAGAGATGCTAGATGCCTGTACAAGAACAAAAGTTATTACAGTGTGTATATATAATTGCATGGAATCAGAATGTTTAAGCCATATGTATTATATTTATGACAAGTTTGTGAACAGCAGCAACATTTCTTTGAAGTCGGAATTTACTGCATATATAAAATGCAAAGTATGCTCATTTCAGTTGTTGGAATAGTGTTCTAGTGTAATTCATTTTTTAAGCCGATTTAGGTTCGGTATCAGCAAAGCCCAACTAAAATAAATTTGAGAACTCCTTGTTGACAGAGTTTTACTTTGTGAAGCACGGCAGTGTTGCGAGGAACACAAATGACACTTGCATTGCCTTTAAACCCCTTTGAACCATACTGAATTTATATTTGAACTGTAGGTATTGCAACATTGCGTGACAATATTAAAAAAGGGAAATTTGGGTCATGTGGAAACTGGAGTCCTGACTTGTGGAATTTCAGTCAGGCTTGTTTTTTATTTAAGTTACTAGCCCAGGGCCTGTGTCTAAAAAAAATTTTCTTTGAGCACTGCCCATAGCGAAAATGTGGACACAAGTGAGACAGCAATATCAAAGGCAACAACAGAAAAAATGACAGGCCAAAGGAACACACACTGAAAATGTGTTATTGGAGAAGTCAAGGCAGATGCAATGACAGATACAAACAATAAACAGATCCATACCAAAAACAAAGACCTGGATTTGGAAGGGATAAAGCTGATGGGGTTGGCAGCAAAATTAGAGAATGCAAGCAAAAAGGACTCTTTTATCAATAAGGTCTGTGTCCTGGGATGGAGATCAACCATAAGACAATATGGGTGTCCCCAGCAATGAAAACAGTGCATCAAAGTCTTCTCTAAATTTTACACTAACTACTCAATCTACAGCTTGCTGGCAATAGTCAAGTGTCTGCAAATGTGGTACAACTTCCAAGCACTGCCAGCATTAAAGAAGGCATAACACTGGACACCATAAGCCTGCATTACCCATGACAAAAGAAAAGAGATTTATGTCACTCTAACTTAACAGTCAATATTAAGAATAAATTAATAAAACAGGGTTCTAATTTTGGCAGCTCAAGAGACCCATTAGCCAAATAACTTTTTCAGTCTGTCTAATGACCAACTGGTGACAGCCTACAAAAGTAAATAGAGGACATTTTACAGAAATATAATATACAGAAATGCCCATGCAAACTTATCAAGCTTACAAAAGATTAAAGGCAACTTATGCCTAAGATTGGTAAATTAATTAGGATAGCAATGAATGGAAAGTACAAACATTTTAAATCTATACTGATGAAGTATACTTTCGTTCAAAGATGAAACCCACTGAACTTATTTTAAGGCAGAACACTTCCAAACTGCTTGTTTGGATTTTGTGAGACCTCTCAGTCTTGAATGGATTTTGTGAGACCTCTCAGTCTTGTATGGATTTTGTGAGACCTCTCAGTCTTGTATGGATTTTGTGAGACCTCTCAGTCTGTAGAGAGAGTGCTACTCAGCATGAGTGGACATAGTAACTAATGATTTCACCGATTTGGTGCGGATCTCAGTACCAGGAGAAAACCATTCAATCTAATCACTACCAAGGTGGGCAGATACCCTTTTAAGCTTTTCAGCTAATAAGTTTTAATCTGGGAAAACTGAATTTGTGAGGCAGTAGTAGTTCTCCTAAGGTATTATAATCGGGTAATATATTTGAAGAAGAAATTTGACAACTTTTTATTTTCTGATTTCATGCAACTTACTGATTTTGGCAAGGACAGCTTTAGTATAGGAAACTAATTTGATCAGCTGCAGAGCAGTAGAACATCATGTGTTGTAAAACCAGATTAAATATGTGTAGTACACAGAAGACTACAAAGCAAAGTCATTATGCATGCATTAGAATGTCAATAAATGATGCAATTCCAAATAACATAACTTAATCATTGGGAATTGTCAATTAATCCATACGTTCAGCAGCTCAGTCAGTGGATTCAGTCTGGAATGGAGTTATAGTGTTCCATTTAATAAATGTATTGAGACATGTACAGAGTGGATATAATAAGTTTTAATATAAACAAGACATTAGGGGTGAAACAATACACCTGTGCTATGCATCGATTCAATTCACGATACAAAGCCTGCAATATGATACACACTGATGCACATATGAACTTGATGGTCTTTCCATCTTTGGAAGGTAGGTGGTGCCTCTTTTTGTATTTTGACATACTGGTTGTATTTCCATTATGCAGATTACAGAAGGAAATAAATTTATCATATATTTATATGCAATTCTCATCGATGATGAGAAAACAAAAATACTTTGAAACACACTACCTGTTGGTTGTCAGTGAGTTTTATTCAACACTTTAGGCTATTTAATGGTGGCTCCATTTAACTCACTTCAGCCAACAGGCCCAAGGTTTTGCATGGCATGAATGCTTTGAAAAAATTTCATGTCTCACTTGAACTTGGAAGACATTACGATGTTATCTTCAAAACAGAAGAAATAAAGCAATTTCCTCTTGCAAAGAAAATCTCATCTAGAACAAATTTGGGCATGGGAATGAGAATGGATTGCAACACAATCTATTATACTGTACTTCCTGCTGATGCAAATATTGCCGTGGCCACAGGTACTTGTATTTGTTAGTGAAGATATACAACTATTGACAACATCCTGTCCTATTCTATAATTTTTTAAAAATTTTTTATGCAAACTGCTAAACTTCAGTGGTTTAAAATCTGCCCCCTTGCTGATGGTTTTTATTACATCAGCACCTTCATTCACTGGTTAAATATCTCTGCATAAGAAGTGAAATTCCAAATTTGTTTCCCAAGTACAATTTAAGGAGAGATGCTGCCAGGATTTTATCTTCAAGGGGACTTCACCCTTAGTCACCAAAAGAAGGGGGGTGGGGAGAAGAAAAGAAAAAGCGGTTGTAGGAAACGGTCATAGTTCAATATTTACCTAACACTTCAATATCTGTCTTTCTTTCTTTCTGCTCCACTATATAGAGTTCTACTGAAATCAAAATCTTTAAATAATGACACCTCTAGTTGTATATACAGTCCTACCCATTTATGTTGACATCCTCGGGCCCGAGGAAATATTGTCAACATAGGCGTATGTCGAGATAAGTGGTGGGGGGGTCTGAAAAAAGATACAAGTTAAATTCGTCAGTAAGGGGTGACCTGTCATCAGTGAGTAGCATTTACACTTTGAGAAAATAAACAATGGAAATTTTGAGTACATGAAGACAAAACCAGTGTGAAATACTCTTGTATATTGACAAATTACATTCACTACGATATTCGATGTCGGCATTAGCACATGGTTGGATAGTTGTTATTTACATGCTTCAAGTACATGTACTTAAATTGACCTAGATTTTGGTCAGTCTGTTCCCATCTTATAGAGGCTACCAAGGGGATGGGGCTATTCACAGGGAAATGAAAACCTGTCAACAAGTTGGTTTAAACAGTACATGTCTGCGTTTTACACTGTCGTTGGTATCCATCGTAAATATAAATAAAGTTAAAAAGGAAACTTTCACAGCACAATAAACTTGTTTTAATCACTGATCACTTTGGAAAATGCAAGAATTGATCCAATTTCATTGCTTTTATTTAAGTCACCGCGAGAGGCCAACTTTATAGGACCAAACAAAAGCCTGTTTTTTTTATCCGACCGCGACATTAAAGCCTGGCGGCAAGATCAACTAATTGTTTAATAAAGTACAGGTCGGAACTGGCAGCTTGTCGACATAAATGATTAGGCAGGAAATGTAAAGCCTGGCGGCAAGAGCTGGTCGACATAAATGATTAGGTGGGAAAATTAAAGCCTGGCGGCAAGATCAACTAATTGTTGAACAAAGTATGGGTCGGAACTGGCAGCTTGTCGACATAAATGATTAGAAAACAAAGGATTTGTTCAAGCTGGGACCAAGGGCTTCTGTCGACATGTACGTTTATTTTTTATCTCAACGTCGACATAAGCATGACAATTTTGGTAGTAATAGTAGACCAAGGGACCGGGGCTTTGCTTTTTGTCAAAATAGGCAGCTTGTCAACATAAGTGATGTCGATATAAGTGGGTAGGACTGTAGCATTAATCTGTTAATTATTTCTGAGCATACTCTTTTCCTTATCTGTGTATGAATATTTTTCTGTGCTTCCTTCTGAAGGGGCATATGCATAGCTAGCTTTGTCAGCTTGAAGATGTTGGGGAACTGATCTTTGTGGCTGTTATTTGCAATTTTCCAGAGCTCACAGATATTATCTTTTGGATACATCTGCTCCAAAATAGGCTTTTTCACCCAACATAAACTTACTTTCTTAAATCAGTAGTTTACTGACTACCATGCCATATTTCTTATCTGTTCCATAATGCTGTATTAGGTTTTTTTTTAGTCCATCAATGCCATAGCCTGCTTGTGCATACAGAGGTATTCAAATAAAGATCTTTACTTCTTAATTTCATTTTTTCATCCTTATTTATTCACTTTACCTTAACCCTAATAAACATATATGGTTTTGTAGCATATGATCTGCAGGGCTAAACTGATTTATATAACAATGAAAATTGCATGATACTTTTAAATTGTCTGTATTTTAAATATGCTCAGTTTTTCTGCCCTTTCTACATTTAATTTGGAAATACATGTACCACTGAAAGGGATATTGACCATCATGCCATCTATTTTTGTCCATCCAACACGTACATCTGTCTCATATTTATAACCATTTTTGGGCTTAAAATCACTCACTGGTATCTCCATTAACAATTTCCCAGGTCCAATAATCCAATATACTTCATAAGTTTAAAATTGTTGTCATCATCACTATCACTAGCCAGTATTTGCTGGATGAAAACAATAAAAATGCTGGGAATCAGACATTTTGGATTTCTAGGTAGTCCGTATTTTAAACACACATCTGTAAAACATCCTTCACGGAAGGTACAAACTATGCCATAGTGCTTAATAGGGCAAAATGTGCCAACCAAATTTAGTTTAACAACCATTTATGTAATGCTTGCAGATTCCAGAGGTATAAACAGTTGACTACCCGAAAAATGCATCGCAACAAGAACGGTTAAATAAAACTTGTATACTTCACCAAGCACATTTTTATATATGGGACTTTCACCTAATTTGTGGGAGTTCTTGTGCATCACTGTTCTCCAAGTGTGCGAATTTGTACAAATTTTGCATGATTCACACAACTGCAACCCTGACAACATATCTGTTTAAGTATGTACATATCAATGACATTTGCACAAAGTTTCTCTGTTGCTTTGCTAGTATTTCCTGTTTGTCATGCAGGTAATAAACAAAACTAATTCCTGATTGGTAGTTATTATTTAACCTGGACTGAAACAAGCAATAACCACCAATGGGATTTCAATGTAATATATTTTCACCTTGTGACACACTGGTAGTGTAGCTTTCTAATCTAGCAAAGCAGACAGTATAAAATTAAATGTAAAAGCTTCAAATAAAAGTGGTTATTAAATGAGGAGTAAAGTACTTCATTATACATGTGGAAAACGTTTTGAATGTATCCTACATGCTGAACATGCTGCCTTGTTAAGATAATTAGCTAAGACAGTACTGCAAGTGCAAATGCTGTTTCAGATGAATTCTATATTTAAAGAATAACAAGGGAAACTATTAATAATTATTCATGACTGCTGAAGGCTAAAATAACTTAATACAGTAAGCATCGTGTTACATCAATTCTCCATCTCTTGTACTGATATGTATATCGTTACAGCAAAAATACTGATGAATCATTTCACCCCTACAAGACATGGTGAAATTCTATGGAATATAACATATTCATCAAATGGAACTATATTTTGAATCTGTTATGGACAGCATGAACACTGTCAACGTTATTGGTGTTTCAATCCAAATAGAAGCTCTTGATGTAAACAGACTTCACTGTCCTTTTCTGGTTTCTAGAACTGTTAAAGTAAAAACTGCTGTCTGTCTCCAATATTTGCAATGTCTAGTTTTAATATTTCTATATAAAAAATGAACAAATAAAGAGGAACTCTTGTTCACATGTGTTCAAAGAGACGTAACTCCAGAATTTATGGAATTCTTGAGATTATCAAAGACAGTGAGCTACATCAAATCTGTTGATTGAAAACAATGACGCACCCATGTAAATATGGCCATCATGTTACATAAAAAACTTTCGTTTGGAACCCCCTCACAAGAATCATTTGCTAGTGTCAGATTTTGATTCCACCAGGATAAAAACAGCACAGTAAGTGTATTAATTACATATCAATTTGTGGAAGTGTGTCGATATGGGCAGCCAAGTGTGTGAGATATTCCTGAAACTTTTACTACTCGTTCCGATGCCAACCGACATCGGAACACGCTATACAAGGCCGTTATTTGGGTAGTAAGACGCAGCACTAAAACATAAATAACATGTGATAAGTCTTACATTGTAGGACTATCCCCCCACCCAACTGATCTGCTCTGCTGCTAATCTGGATCAATTGGTATGATCGACTGGCTTGCTAAATAACAAACGTCGTTATTGCCTTGAATTTTTGTCAAAATTCAGCCGTTTTGTTACATTAATGCAGCGCCATCAACGAAAGAATGTAAACAAACCGGACTAGGGAACATTTTCCAACCAAGGAGGCCGCCATTATTGCTGAAAAATGTACGTGACGGTCGTAATTAGAAGAACCGAAAATACACAATATAAATTGTACTGAAGATTCTACTAAAATTATCGGTTTTATGTCTTTAGACATATATTACAAGTTGTTATGTATATAATAAAAATAAACTTTCTAATGTTACATCCTAATAATTTGCGACAGCCATATTTTGGCCATTGTTTCATCAAAGGCAGAGGTTATTTTGTACGCGTTTCGCTGTTTGTTCCTGTAGCACATGTTTAATTATTCATGTAAGGTTGTAACTTGAAAGATGTTATAGCATTTATTTATCGATTTTTTAATAAGTTATGTAGGTTAGAAGGATAAAAACCACAAACGTAATATTCACTTGAACTTCTTTATAGACCAACTCACCATCTCGTTCTCACGCCTGAGTACAGTATATACCACCTAGTCGTACATGTAAGACCTCGATGCTGACATTTGTTTTGGGCGTCTCGAGGTCCTACATGTAGGACTATATACCACCGTGTCGGTTAATTCTGCGCAACGATACGCCATTTCTGTAAACATTGGATCACGTGTTGTTTTCAGTTGAAAATCCAATTTGTATCCAGAAAAAACGATCGTTCTTTAATTTAGGAAAGTGATATTCATAAAGGATACAAAATATGCCACATTTCTACTCTAAATGCACATGAAAATGTGATTTCTAAATCTCAATCTGAAGACCCACTCCATGACCTTGCACTTGTAACGCAGAAAAACCTATTTAATATTTATCTTTCAGAATAATACAAATAAATACATTATTTAAAAGAAGGAAATGTTTACCTCAGAACAATGCTGCATCTTAATGCAAGTTTCTAATTTTGCAAGAAGTTGTCCCATTTAATCGCTCTATTATTTACAATACCTAAAAACACACCCCATATTTGTCCTAACTCCAGATTGCAATAGTAAGGTAATCAGTTATGTTAGCTTGTTGTCAGTGTATTGGTTTTGCAATTATTGCTGGAACAGTTCCAGTACCCAATAGACTGGTTCTGGCTGATTTCTGTAATGGCTGGGTAGTACATGTTCAAAGGGGGGGGGGGTTTATTATATTTTGGAGAAAAAAATCATAATTTTCTATAAAACAAAGATTCTGCTAGGGTTGCACAACTATCAGTTCTTTGTACCATAAAGGATGGGAAAAGTTGTATAAGGCTAAATTTTACTGGTATAAATGCTGATCAGCTATTATTATTATTAATGCATGCTTTATCACTTGCATAAAGTAGTGAAAAGTCATGTCTGTATTCAGGGCAGAATTATACCATATGCATGTAACATTACACCACCTCAATCAAAGACAGAAGTCAACTTTTCCTCTAGTTCTGTGTTGTTGTCAATCACTGATCAGAGTCAGCGGGGATATGGGACTATAATTGTATGAAAATAATAGATTGGCTTCTGACAGACTTTGGTGTTGAGATAGCTAACATTCAAGACTTCAAATACATTTTACAGTTTGTCGGTACATGAATACAGACAGCCTGATTTTTTTCCATTGCAGGGACAGTTTATACTGGTAAAAACCGGCATATATGGATGTAATGGAATCTGTAAACAGTTTGTGTTGTAGATGGCTTTAAAAAATGATATTTTGTCCTACCTCTGATAGAGTCACATGTATTTTAAAGCCAGGTGAGCATTAATTATAGGTAACCCAGGCAATCTGTGTTCCATTCATAGATCGCATGCTTTGCTTTATACACAAAGTTTAGACAATCTTCGTTAGTGTAAGAGGCATACATGGGGATAAATATTAATAATTTACTAGTTTTTAACAGCTTGAAAATAAATTTCCACATATCACCAACACCATCACAGGCAAATTAGATTTTTCTGACAAGGCCAAGTGGCACTTCAGTTAGACTATGGGAGGGTCCTGATCTAATATTAGACTGGCATTGGGCATTAAATTTTTTGAGCACTTGGAAGAAGCCTATTTATTTGAGGGTCAAAAGATATAAAAAGATATAAGGTCAAGGTTATTTTGAAAGAAGAAAAAGGTTTCTGTACAGTAGTCTCACTTTTACATGACATGCTTGGACCATATTTGATGGATAGCTTGTACTTTGGGTAAGGAAGAAGACTATCAGTTTTGATTTTTAAGGTCAATGTGACTGACTGAAAAAAATATTGATTCTTCACAATAACATCACATAACTTTATGGATTGCTTGCACTTTAGGTAAGGAATAAATTTATTAATTTGGTGGTAGAAAGGTTAAAGGTCAAGATCACTTTAAATGAACAATAGTATTTAGCATAAAAACATCAGGTATATACAAGTTACCTTTACCAAGGGTTGATAAAGCACATACTTGATATATTAAAGAGGTCTGTGGCTCAGATAAATCTGCAGAATAGCTTTCATTCTAGAGTCAGTTCCTTCATGATATTTTGTGATGATTTGCACTTAAGAGGAACAAAGCAGCCTTTACATTTTGGGATCTATAGGTTTGAGGCCACAGTCATGGTCAGTACTCTTAACCATGCCCCACTATGTATTACCACATCTCTTAAACTAGAATTTCACAGAACTGTGTTATGTTGCCCCAGCTGTAACCATTGGCATGAAGGGGGTGTGGAGGAGGCATAGGTTGTTTTTCACCTGTGAGTCCCTGGGATGCTATCAAAGGTCAGATATATAAATTTTAAATAACACTGAGATTTTTATATTATTTTCTATCCAAAGTAGTAATAATAGTAGGAAGGTGCATTATGTAATGGATAGAGTTTGAATTATGTCCCCAGGATTACTGGCACATACCTGTCAGATCATGATGTGACATGTGACGAACACGATTTTTGACTGAGTCACACAACATGGAGAAATAAATATGTATGCGATAGAGTTTGAATTATGTCCCCAAGGTTACGGGCACATACCTGTCAGATCAGGATGTGACATGTGAAGGACATGATTTTTGACTCGCTGTCACATGACATGGAGAAATAAATAAACCAAAACTGGTTGGATAGGTAGATAGGAAAATAAAACAAACCCAGTGTAGAATACATTTATATTATTGAATGGATTATGTCATATATAAGTTGACAACTTACATTTTGTCTATCTTCGTAATAAAATCCATAATTCTTGATATTCTAAATCTGTTTATATCATAAAACCTTGAGTTCTGTTATAGGTCACATACCAATATAAATATAGTAGCCCAGAATGAACTTAATGAACAATATACATTAATATGCTAATTCCACATGCCTTACAAATCAAGAGTCAAGTCCTCGCTTTTGTGATTCATGGTAACCTATAAATGTTACTGTTTAATGACTTCTGGCACAAATTTCAAGAATTCATCCTCATCATCTGAGTCATCAAATGAAGTTCTGAAATTCTCCAGCATTGTCCGGTTGTCATTAATATCATCCGACTCTGATTCCTCATCTTTACTGTCATATGCAGCCGTTTTTATGGAGACTGAGCTTGGACTCTGTGTTAGTTGTGCTGCAAAATCACAGGGAGTTTAAATAACCTCCATTATTGCTTGGCATTGAATAGGTATAAAATTCACAGCTGGATCAAAGGGTTGTCATGTGGGAAAACATAAAGGTCCTGCCTTTACAAGCTAAGAGATTAAGTTAAATGCACCCAGGGAGTTGTTGGATTCTGCTTGGCACTAAGTATAAAATCCATGTCTCAATCAAGTGATTGTCAACTTAAAAATTAAGTTGGTGCTACCTTCACCAGCCTAGGGCTCATTAGCCCATGTACAATGGCAGATAACTTGTGAAATGTCACTTTGGAATTAGATCTGGATTATAAAAATGGAAATATAAATAAAATCAAAATGTACATTGCATCAATAACAAACTGTTTATACAGCAAACCCCAAAATATGATACAAACATAGGTTGTTCTGACTTGCATGATAATGGAAGCAGCATACTTGTTCTTACTAGTTGTTGTTGTTGTTGTGGGGCTTAACGCCATTTTTCAGCACACGATAGGCTATACATGGCGGCCAGTATTAATGGTGGAGGAAGAAACCGGGAAATCCCCAGAAAGAACCACCGACCCACGAGAAGCTACTGGCAAGCTTTCTCACATATCCACATTCACCGAATCCTAGACTCGAACCCACGCAGACAGAGGTGAGATGGCAGTGATCCGTAACGAAGAGCGCTTTAGACCACTCGGCCACTCGGGGCCCCTGTTCTTACTAGTAAATACCCACACTAAAAAATGTTAATAAACACTTCACTTTTGCATTGGGTAATATTTAATGTCAAAACTTGGTGAAGGATATACTATCAGTGAAGCATGCAAACTTAACCTTCAGAAGTCCTGGTTGATGGAGTTCTGAAGATGAGCATAAAGGGGAGCAGTTAAATACATTTGACAAACAGCAAACACCATATTGACATCATTCATCCTGGAATAATGTACCGCACAATGCTGCATCACACCAGATGCAGAAAGAGCATTTAATACCAGTTATATGTCACCTGTCACTCTTGTTTAACTTTACCCATTCCACAATGGTAAACCCTCATCACTGCTAGATGCACCATCCACCTGTTCTAGATGTTTTTAGAACACATGCATCAACCAGTCTGACTGCACATCATACATCCAAGTGCAATAGCACATCCACATTTTTTTCCAGATGACATCCTTGTCAACACATGGAAGAAAATGCTCGCTTAAAGAAAAATGCCAATGATAATGGCTATGCTCTGTCATGACCTGGTATTTCTTTATTTGCAAAACATAACCATTCTGTCCTTAATTATGTAAAAAGTTCATTTGGATAGTCCATTGATAATGTCTTACACAAAATGAGCCAACTACCCTCCCCTGACACAGCCCCTCTTCTTGTTATGTCATCAATTGTTTTGTCATCCAATAAATTTCTTGTTTCAGAAATTTCTTTTCAGTTGTCATAAAGTGTGGGTAAGTGGGCATAAGAAGGCCCCATTGGAGACTCACACCACATGTCTTTTCTGTATAAAGTGTACATGAATGATGAATGTCCATTTTGTTGTCTATGGTCTGACAATACAGTGACCTAGCCATTAGCATTCGTGTATATAAAAGGTGGAAGGAAATGCATTCTTCTTCATCTTCCTCAGCATCTTTAAGATCTCAAAGTGTATACTGTAACTGGGATCAAGTGCATCTCCATCAGTAAAGTAAGGAGAGATAGCACATTACCAGAGACAGCTATTATTACCACCCATGAGAAGGTAACAGCTCCTCAAGGGATAAAGTGGTCTCTCCTGAATAAAAAGAGAAGCAGCAACATCACTGATGAAGATACTGTTTCCTAATAAGAGGGCAGCATATTTTGTTAAGGAACACACACACACGCGTCATTCTCCAGTTACCCCAGGTCAGGCAATGAGTAGTTTTCACAACCCCAAGAGGGTAATGTGACATTCTAGTTTTGAGGAAGGCTCTTCCCACATATCTAGATCACCATTGACTTCAGGTGGACAGTTATTAACAGGTCACTAATCACTGGGTGCATCAGTCATCAGTTACAGTACTGGTCACCATTCACAATACTGGGCACCGATCATCAAGAACACTAGCCAAATCCTGGTATAGAGTCAGAGTCAGATCAAACTCCTCCCATCTCCACAATAGCTTACCTAATTATCCAACTGCAGGGACAGAGCCCAGAGGTCAGATCAATGCCCCCATGTTCCCTGTTAGCTCTTTTAAGCTGTGGAATTTCCCCTTTCAAGGGAATCTGAACACCCCTTGTAACTCCCACCTTCTTCCCCTATTATATGTGCTGTAAGCCTTTTGGTCCTTTACCACTATGGATGACTTCAGTATGACCACCTGCAAATATGGGTGTGTGTATGACCCTTGCAAGTATGTGTGTCGAGGTTTGGAGATCACCACACATTACTTAGGAGGGATCATCATGGTTAGGTTAGAAAAGTTCTTGTCCTTTAGGAAAGGCATAAACAAGGTAGATTCACTGAACATCTGTGTCCCTACTTCCTAGTCTTCCCTGGAGAGTGATTTTTCTGAGTCTGTTACATCTGTATCCCAATGAAGTTTAGAACAGGATGATGATAATGCATTGTCCATCAAGTAGATTTTCAAAACTTTGATGGCGATCAGGAGGAGAGGACCCTCACCTACTAGGATCTTCAAACCCTTCCCACCAAGTTTCCCAGGTAGTTGAAGATGAAGGGACATAGATAAGGCCATAAATGACATCTCCCACCTTCTTCCCCTATTATATGTGCCGTAAGCCTTTGGTTTCTGGTGATACAAAGATTCTATCTAGCTTAAAAGGACATTGCCTAGACCAGATCAGCTTTTTTCCTCACTCATCTGTGCTTAGAGAACTTGTACGTAGGTGGGGCAAGGGGTGTTCAGGCCCCTTGGTAATCTGAGACCCATAATCTCAGTCTTCAGCTTTTGGGTTCATTTCCCTATTGGCATGTTACCCCCACCCCCACCCTCACCATTGCCACAGCTTCATGTTGTGGAGATTTCATCAGGGGTCATTTGCTTGCCTTTCTGTTAAATCATTAGAGGCATTACAGTCAAAGGCCAGGCCCAAAGGCTGTTCTCAGCAGCTTTCTTCAGTCTTCTGAAGGAAGAGTAGTTGTCTGCCATTGCAATGCAGTGATTGGTGGAAACTAGCAAATAGATCAAGGCTGACATTGTCTGTGGCCATGGCATTGTTGGCCTCCCTCCACTGCCTCAGCAGTTAAAGGACAAGTAACACAGGTCCCTTGCTTTGGTTACTGGCCTAAGTGAACACAACCTGGGTGAACCATTGGGCAGACCAATT
The DNA here is from genome assembly GCA_016617855.1 of Megalonaias nervosa. Lineage (NCBI taxonomy): Eukaryota > Metazoa > Mollusca > Bivalvia > Unionida > Unionidae > Megalonaias > Megalonaias nervosa. Next base: position 30,715 of record JAECUM010008535.1, on the reverse strand, counting down.
TTCAAAAGAGAGTTTGCAGCTACAGCAGCAAAGTAGCCAATCCCCCTGTAAACCCACTCCACAACAATCATACTCAACACAGAAAAGCTGGAGAGGAAATGGGCAAGGTGAGAAGTCTACCTATCCCTTCACCTTTCCCAAGCATGTGGGCAGAGAAGGGCAATCTATGGATACCTCCTCTTCCTTCATTACAGGTAGTTGCTCAACCAGCCCACTTTTCAGAGGCCATTTTGTTATGTTTCTGATCTATGACGTTATTCAGGACTTAAGTCCTATGTATAAGTACCCTTTGTAGGACCAGCTTAAAGTGGTCTTTATGAAGAAGCAGATGTATCTGAATTTCTCTTTGACCTCATAGTCCCTGATTCAAAGAAATGTGACAAAATTAGCTTGGGAGTCCCTATTTGTTTCAATACTATATAAATATCTTTGGGATTGTTGATGGGACTCTCACTGTTAAAATCCTTAGAAAGCCTTGATTTACATATACATTGGACCTATTAAATTAGACAACAAAAATTATTATTCACAACTTTTTATTTTATACTAGTTCATGAATTAGTGGATTTTCCAATAGAAACAGTTTTGATAATTAAGTGAATTATGAAAACTATTTTTTCACTACAATCAATTCACTGTTATCAATATACATCAACAACATCATGACCAAGAAATTTAATCTACCATTTTGTCACTTGCTTGGTCAAGTGGTAAGTATAATCACATGTCATTTCCATGTTCAGTTCAGAAAAAGAATTAGGTTACTACTGATATTTTATGTGAAAATATAGACAAAACAGTAGAACATAAATGAAGAACAGCCATATCATTGAGTTGGGTATCTTAAGAAATCTACTGCTTCAATCAATTATTTGTATTGCTAGCCTGTATATTTGAACATCAAAAAAGAAAATTAGCTTCTTCCAAGTAAGTAACATATATTTAATCTTCTGAGTGAACAACTTGCCACTTGCAAACATACTAAGTTTATCACCCACTGGAAGAAACATATCCTTTGTTCACTCAGTGCAAGCAAATATTCTCTCTATTTGCTATACTGGACATTGTGGAGATCAATCATATAACAAGGTCAGTATTGTCATGTACCAGCTTGTTATGGACCATCAGACAATGGATTTGTGAATTTACAGCTTTTTTCTCAATTTATTAATGTTATTTATTATTTATAACCTAGACGTTTAACATTTTAATGTTTTCCTTTCATCTTATTTCTTGTGCTTGTAATCCGTAAAGAATTATTCCTACGATCATTCAGAACTTTTGGTAACTGTTTTAGGACTTCCCATGTATGCTGAGATCCTGGTTGATTCATTTGGTAACAGCAGTTACCCCCGAAGTAACTGTACCTAGACAAGGCTATAGAGCAGCCTCCATCAGACAAATGCCCAAAAAGAAGGACAACCCACAGAGAAAGGTAAATCTTGGTTTTTTTGTGAAAATTATGCATGCAATCACTGTTGGTTTTTGTGATCACTCCACTTGTTTTTATGTCCATAATAGGAAGGGGGGGGAGGTCCTTGGCACATTGCACATTGCAGCTGGACAGGACACAGGACAATACCCAAAATTTGTTACTTAAATTGGAGAGGGGGTTTTTTGTATAGAAATTTTATGAAAAATCTATTGTCAGTTGAAGATTTTTGTAACAGTACAGTTGCCATGGAACTTTGATGGGAGATGCTACTCTGTGTATCAAAGATTTTAGAAGAAGGATTATCTACCACATAAAATCCATAGATAGCCAGAATGACATACATCTATGTAATAAGTCAAGGAGCAGTAATTAGTAATGAAACTTAATTCATTTGAAAAATTAGTTTGCAAATGGTAAAGTGCAATACCATATAGTTTCTTGGGCAATTACTGAAAAGTAGTTTCTAATATGATTTTATGAGGCTGAGAATTTAGTCCAGATATGTAATAAAATAATGAATATGTACTTTTCCATTTTTCTTTCTATCTTTTTGAAAGTGAGGGACTTAGACCAGGGACTCTCAAAAATAGGCTGGGGACTCCTGAGTTACAGTGTCAGTTCATTGTTTGAAGGAAATTGTGTACTTTCCTTTCCAAGGAAATCACAACTTTTGAGGCCTAAAATGTAGTACACAAAATCCCATTTTCGTAAAGAATAAAAAATATAAAACACAGATTTGGATCATATTTTTATACAATATGTGTATATATGGTAAAGCAAACTTTTTCAAGAATCTTGTGAAAGAAAAACTGATTGAGAGAGAGAGAGATGGGTCAGTGACACTGTATAAGCGTGACCAACTAAGGGACCGACCATTAGCTATACATAGCTTGAAAAAATATATTTGATTTATAGAAGAAAAAAAACTTATATCTATTAGATTACTTTCTTTTGAGGCCTGGTTTAGGTTTAATAAGTAAAAACATAATACAAATTGTATGTATTGTTCTCATTTTTGTATATTCAATAAAAAGACCATTATTGTTGAAGCTTATTGTGTTTTGCCTAGAGAAGAGAAATTGAATGATTACAGGAAGCTGATCATTGGTAACTGTTGTAACCAGCCTTGACATGAAGAATTTAGCAAAGTCTTTCCCATATAATTTTTTGCTGAACAGTTGTGAATTGCCCAAAACCTTAGTTACTCATCTGAGTGAGCTTAACCTTTAACCAATATTAATGTGTATGAATGATAATATTGATCGTCACTGGATGACAGTTTGACTGCATGAGGCATTGCTGTGATTAAAGAATATTTTCAAGTGTTTGGTCTTTGGTATGCAGAGTTATCTCTATCTTGAAATAGAGGAATAATGAATGACAGACAAATACCAATCTCTTGCTATATATTATTTAGGTATGGTTCATGTGTTGTAATCATTGAAGATTTGTCTTATTTTAAAACTATTTTGTGAAAAAAATTCGGTAAAAGTTGAAACAAGTGTTTTGTGGAACCAAATTACTTAACCAGCGTCAGTATATTCCCTTTCCCCCTAGTATGTGACTGTAAAAACTCTAATACAAAGCAATGATATTGACATTGATGCCTTTGCAACAGTTGATACCTATGCTTTATCATGCATACCCAGAAGAGATGACAGAAACGAAAATACAGTAAAATGTGTTCGGGAGACCTGCTATCTGCCAACAAAAAATGGTCTGTCAAGACAGGTGGTCTCTCATAACAGGTTTGTGCAAAAAGACCAGTTTCCAAGGTCCAGTTTCAACAAGAAAACTAACCACAATCACTGTACATATATTCTATTCTTTATTAATAGTTCTTGCTAAAATATTTTATGCATTCATCAGAAAACAAAATTATATAGCAACAAAGATATACTTACATTTGAAGATTACATGTAAATGTATTAGCTTATGAAATCATTTCTGATTTACCCCTTTTCCTTTATAACAACCTAAATTTGTTTTTACCAGTGTTTAAACTGGTACTTGGCAAGTGGTCTGCTCTTTTCACTTCTTTCAGTTACAATAATTATTTTCTCCAGCATTAAAATTTGTCTCTTTTTAGTTGGAGGTACTTCCATTGTTATTAAGGTAATTGGTGTTAACATTATTAGATCTCAGTTGTAATATTGACTGTAAAGACCGTTTTGTCTAGGCTTTAGGGAAATATGAAAAATCTATACATGTACATTGCATATCTAACAATTAATGAAATAAAAAGTAGAGATGTCAAAATTTTGGAAATTTCTACTGGATACCCGTCAATCATAACGATCAGTTACCCAGGTACCAGATCAAAGGGAAATTGTTTTAAATGTGAACTGGAACTGCTTTGTTGTAGGTTCAGACAGTCCAGCCCCCAAGAAAGGTATAAGCATAATTTATTACTAATATAAGTGGCAAAAAAGCGTAATCTGAGCATAAAAAGAGCAATATATGTATTACATACCACAATTACAGAAACCTGTACGAAAAACTTACATATTTATTTAATTTAACTTACATTTTGCTACTTACCTGGATCTGCAGCTAAAATTTTTGTCACATATCAGCTAAATCCATGTAGATTAGTAGTTAATGCAAGAGTATAGACATAAACGAAATGGATAAATTATTTATGCATAACACTCCTTTTAATTAGTCTACATGTCTTTATTAACTTTTGTGAATAGTCGTAAAGTCCACAAATGATGACTGTTGTAGTATCCTCGACCTGCCATAGTTCATTCTTTAACAATGGTCCGGTGCAACATGTTTTTAAGTTTAACAAAATCCCTCACCTCAAACATTTTTCAGTCATATAACATCCAAGAGTTACATTGATACCACCCGTTTTTTTCATATCTGATGCCATTTATTTTCAATTTAGACAGGTCTGCTTCATATGTAGCAGAAAAAAAGAATGAATCTATCATAAGTGGTTTCACATTCAAGAATCCCGTCTGTTTCAAGTAAAATTAATGCAAAAATTACCATATTTACACCCATGGTTCATTTTTATTAGATTTCTTTCAGTGTTATTAAATAACAAAGATTTCCCTTGTATTTAAATATTTCAGTGAAAACTTTAATTCTGTATAGTTGTCCATTTCATTCATTTTTCCAAACATGGTATAAGAAGTGCATGTTACAGTAACCAAGTTTCTATTTTGCTGTGACAAAAATATCTGCCTTGGGCTTCCCACTAATAAATAGTCCAGTAAACAAACATGTGAACAGGGGCTCTGACTTGAACAACTAATACTCACTCCAGGGCCAGAAATTTGAGGTTAAAATTGCATTAGTTAACCGGATATTTGTATTGTGCTTTCTTTTATTTAAATTGTAGTATGTATTTAAATTTTATGTCATCAAATATTTCTTAATCAGTACTTACTGTCTCTGTTGACAAAAGGTACTGACCTAGATAATGTCATCAGGATCTCAAAGCAAGCCCATTTAAGTCACGAGAAAAATGGTGCATGAATCATGGACATGCACAAAGTTAGGATGGTCTAGCTTTAAATATCAGTGTTGATTGTTAAATAGGTGGTACGAGAAAGGAGAGAAGTGCCCTTCCTGGCATTGTTATATAGTACATGTATGACAAGTAAATTGTAAGCAGCCATACAAGTCCAGTGACGATAAATACATGCGCACACGACACAACCCTCGAACTGTAATCATTATTCTGTGTCTTGATCTGAACTTGGAATCCTTTTTTTTAACTGGTACCCGTTGGCATCTTTAATAAAAAGAAACAATTATCTAATCCAGAAACAGAATCATTTACTCAGAGACAAAAGTCAGCAGTTTAATTCAAAGAAGACATACAGGAATTAACTCGATAAACAAAGTGTGTAACCCAGCCACACCAACTTGAATAGCTGACAACTTGGTAATCGGGATGTAATCACTGTAACATTGGGGAAAAAACAACAAACATCACAAGTCTTTAACGCTATCAGTTGAATCCAGGAAAAGATTCTCACTTGCTGGTTTAATAGACAAAGACCTTATTCACCCCCAGGCAATATGGATTAACTCTAAAGAAAAAAATAATATATGCAACAACTACCTTAATTTCAGCACTACAGTGGCCATTTGTGACATGTACATTAGCATGGTTTACAGATTGTACCATCTCTCGCTATACATAAACTGGTAGCCAGACTCCAACATTTTTTTATTTTTATGTTTTTTGGGTTTTTTTGTCAGAACAATCTTTACTATTCAAGCGGTCGTTGTTACAAATGATTACATACAGATCAGTGGTGTCTGTTTTCTGTTCTCGCAATTCGGTCGTTCATAGGGATGCTGGGTCTTACTCGTTCATATGAGTGGTAGGAACGATAAGGCTGGGAACCAGACTAAGAGCAAGAATAATCTACATGTACTTCAGTGTGATTTACAACAGAAAATATAAGCACTCTAAGCGTACCTAAAATATTTCAAATATTGGTGGTTACCCTATTCGGGGGGTGAGAACGGTGTAAGCGGTCATTGTTGCAGGGATTAAATAAAGGTCAGTGGAGTTTATTGGTTCGGTCGGTCATAGAAGTGGAGAAATGAATTTTTTTGGCCAAGACATCGTGGTTGCTGGTCACAATCAGCAAGTGGTCATTCACGACGGAGCATTTATATAATAAAATCAATCCGTGCATTATGATTGTGGTCGGAAATGACAGGTGGTCACTCATAGCAGAGGTCACTCAGAGACCACTCGTAACAGGTTTTACTGTAATTTATCAGCTGAATCTCGGTGACTATTGTTGTATGATGCTGAATATACAGTAAATGATGTTGAAGATACACATGTATGACTGTGACACAGACTCGTCATGTTGATGCCACAAGCAAGATATAAAACCTAGCATTTCAAGATAAAATGTCCTTGCATTTGGTAATATGAACCCAATATTTCAGTGGAATAGTACGACAGATATAAAAGATACATTGTTTTCATGAAACTATTATATAAAATCTGAATGTTGACAATAAAGCCATCACCACTGGAAAAGTGATAACTAATGTATATCCTACCATTGACAGACACCTACTATATGTCCCACCATCGACAGGCACCTACAGTATGCCCTACCATGACAGGCACCTCCTGCATGTCATACCATTGACAGACACCTACTGTACGTCCTGCCATTGACAGAGACCTACTGTACATCATACCATTGACAGGTACGTACTGTATGTCTATCATTGCAGGCACCTACTGCATGTCCTATTATTGACAGGTACCTACTGTATGTCATATCATTGATAGATGCCTTCTGTGGGTCATATCATTGGTACCTACTTATGTCATACCATTGACAGACACCTACTGTATGTCATACCACTGACAGACATGAACCATGTTATGTTTTTTATTTATGATTTTTTCATTCATTCCTGGTTTTGTAAAACTGTATTAGCAAAAATAAATTGCATTTGAGAGTACATAAATGTTATAAAACTTTGCATCCTCTTCCTGATGTCATATATAACCAAAGAAATAGCATTTACATGCCAAATAATACAACTAAAAAATGAAACAAAAGCACATATAGTACAGACAATAATAATTAACAGCTATAGTGCAAAAATTGTAGCATCCTCAGGTTCTCTTTTGTTAACAATGCAAAGTTTGTTACAAGGGGAGTGCAGGAGGACACTGGTACTAGCAAAGTTCTAAGTCCAGTATTGTGTTCATTTCTTTAATATGTGTAGCAAGAAATTATATTATAACCAGACTTCAAAATAACATGACCAAGCAGTCTAGTGCACTGACCTAATGATTTATGATAGTCTGTGAGCTCTGTGTACAGAGTAAACAGACCTGTGCAAAGTAGAAGGTTGATACTCAAATGTGTGTCAGTAAATACGGCTGTATGAAATTTCATTGGTCAGCTTCCAGCTAAAATCTGCTGTTGTGGGTTTAATGCCATTTTTCAGCACATTATACAGGGTCTGTAGGAGACCTTGAAAACCTTGAAAAGCCTTTAAAAATGAATTTGTCCCTCAAGGTCTTGAAAACATCTTGAAAATTCAAAATATTGTCTGGGTACCATGAAAAGTCTTGATTTTCTTGAAACCAAAAGGACTTAATAAATAGTTTTTGTTTTACAGATTTAAATAAAAAAGAAAAGAAAAAAAAAGCACAAAAGATCTCTTGCTAAGTTTGTGCCAGAACAAAATTTTCTAAAACTGACCACTGTGCAGTGGTACATTTTGAACTTCCGATTGTACAAAGCCCAGATGAAGCCATGGTTTAAATTTGAATCACTTGTATGCTTCGAAATGGCTGGCTGCTGATTCCAACTTCAATGGCTAGACAAAATAAAATATAAAGTTTGGATTATGAGATCTTTCTCAGAGAGCTTTGCAAAATGCAAATTATGCCAGATTGATATTGAATTGCGTGCAATGGGAGAGAGTGCTCTGTGGTCACATGCAGCTGAAAAATAAACCCCACCAAGCTCTTGTAATGGCAGCTAATATGGCAAAACAAGAAGCCAGCATGAAATTGTTTTTGATGAAATACGTATGTCTGTGAACACAGAGATTTAAGTTTTAAATTAGAAACTGTATAGAGTCTTAATTATGAAATTAGTTAGGTCCAGTTCTATTTTTGGATTGTGTGCAAATAGGACAGACAATAATTGCAATGAACATGATAAATCTAAGAAATATAGAATACAGCCAAGCTGAGAGAAATATTAATATATCTAATATGAAATAGTTTAAAATATCCAGACGCTGTTTTTAAATAAGTGATAATATAAAAAAACAAATATCTTTGTTCCTGTTTTTTATGGGGGTGGGTGAAGAAGAAAGGCAGGTACTGAAAAAGAGATTGAGACAATGACAGCTGCTGATGATGACTATGCATTGAAAGCAGGGACCCATAGGAAAATTTCCCTTTTCACAACATTAAATAGTTTGAGGAAAAGTGTTAAGGACAAAATTGCTGAAGTTTGAGGTTTTGAAAAACAGCTTGATGATGAGTTACAGGAACTGAAAAATGCACTCTAAAATATTTTGGACTTTGTAAATAGTGTAGTGTAAACAGAGTAAAATGAACATTGTTCAGTGACTACATTATTCTAATGCCCAAATGTATTAAGTTTAGTATTACTGGGAATTATATCAATGATCATACTCTTGACTTCACGTTTTGGGGGTTTTTTAAAATAAATTTGCGAGAAATGTTCCTCTTATGAAGTAATAGTAAGTATTAACTTGTGTTTACATAAAGTTTCATTTGTGTATCCTTTAAAATTAATGTAATAATGCACCTTGAAAAACATGGTTTTGAACCTTGAAAAACCTTGAAAAAAAGCCTTGAAAATTTTGAAAGAAATATGCTACTAACCCTGATTATAAGATATACATGATGGCCAGTATAAGTCGGTATAGTGTCTAATTTACCCATTGAGGGCATTCATTTGTTGCTAGGCAATGACCTAGCTGGAGACAAGGTTGTGGTTAATCCACTTGTAACTGACAAGCCTTCTTTGGATCAGAAAGTTGATCCTATTGAAAAAGAATACCCTGAGTTATACCCAGCTTGTGCAGTTACCAGAGCTATGTCAAAGTAAGCTCTTGAGAATGATTTTGATAAGGAAAATATTCCTTTAGTTGACACATGTATTGGTCAGGCTTTTGATGAGGTCACTTTCACTTCTAATTTGGATCAATCAAAAGATATTGATCACAGTGATCCTCTTTTAAATACTCATATTCTTTTATCTAATCAGGGTGATAAATGACAATGACTTGTCGTCGAACAGGAAAAAGATCCTGAGATCTCCTGTTTGTTTCAGAGGGCCATTAGTGAAACTGAAGCCACTGAAGTACCTGTCTGTTATTTCATTAAAAATGGAATTCTTTTGAGAAAATGGAGACCTCCCGAGGTACCTGCTATCAGATTGTAGTTCCAAAATCTTACAGACAGGAAATACTTAGTTTGGCCCATGAAACTCCTCTGGCTGGTCATTTAGGGATAAATAAAACTTATAACAAGATCTTAACTCTTTTATTGGCCAAATCTAAAAAGTGATGTTTGTAAATTTTGTAGATCTTGTTATACTTGTCAAATGGTAGGAAAACCCAATCAGAAGATACCTAAGGCTCATCTGCAACCAATTCCTGCATTTGATGAACCATTTAGCAGAATTATGGTAGACTGTGTTGGTCCCTTACCTAAGACCAAGTCAGGCAACCAATATTTGTTGACCATTATGTGTGCCTCAACAAGATTCCCAGAGGCAATTCCTTGGAGGAATACTATAGTAAAAGCTTTGATAAAGTTTTTTTACTCAATTTGGCCTTTCCAAATTTGTTCAATTAGGTCAAAGGTCAAATTTTCTGTCTGGAATTTTCCAGCTTGTTATGCTTGAATTTGACGCTCAGCAATTCAAGTCAAAAGTGAAACTATGGTTTCACAAAATTTTACTTGAGAGAACATTTGAGTTTTGCAATAGAGTTCATTCTCTCTTGCTCTTTCTTCAAAATTTTCTTCAATTTAGATTTTATGACCCTTACAAAGTAAAGAAGAAATTAATGAGTTAAATTATAACTATAGTACTCTGATCTAAATAAATTATGGAGTACTAGTATATTGTAAGAGATAGCCAAGTAAATCATACATTTAATTTAGTTGTACCTGTCCCACCAACTGAGGATTTAAGTGAAGAAATTCAGTTGGACACCGTTGAACTTGGAGCAACAAATCTTTGGAATTCGGAAATTATGAAAGATCTAGACCAGAAATTTTTACATTTGCAACAACAAGAAAAAAAATGAACTTGAACAGTTATTATTCGAATATGAGCACTTGTTTCCGGATATTCCTACGAGGACAAACAAAATTTTTCATGACGTTGAAATTGTAGATTCAAAACCTGTGAAACAACACCCATACAGGATGAACCCTCTCAAACAGGAATACTTGAAAAGGAAATTCAGTATTTTCTGGAGAATGATTTCATAGAGCCCAGTAAAAGTGATTGGAGTTCACCATGCATACTTGTTCCAAAACTGGATAAAACTTTCCGTATGTGCACTGATTATAGGAAGGTGAACAGTGTGACAAAAACAGATTCATTTCCATTACCAAGAATCAATGATTGTATCGATAAAATTAGAAATGCCAAGTACATCACCAAATTTGACCTTCTGAAAGGATTTTGGCAAATTCCACTTACGGAAAGAGCGAAAGAAATTTCGGCATTTGTGACTCCAGATGGACACTATCAATATAAAGTAATGCCATTCAGGATGAAGTGTTCCCCAAGTACGTTTCAACGCTTGATGAATATGATTACCTCTGGTCTAGATAATTGTGATGCTTACATTGATGATGTCATCATCTACAACCACACCTGGAAAGGACATCTAGCCACGATTCGGAAATTCTTTGAAAGACTCGCTGATGCTAATTTGACAATTAATTTATCTAAAAGTGAGTTCTACCATGCTTGTGTAACTTTTCTAGGACATACTGTGGGACATGCTCAAGTTAAACCTATTGACGCTAAAGTTAAAGCTATCTCTGATTTTCCTGTGCCTGTCAGTAAAAAGCAACTGATGTGATTTTTGGGTATGGCCGGATACTATCGAAAGTTTTGTTCCAATTTTTCCAATATTGCTGAACCTCTGACAAATTTGTTAAGTAAGAGAAACAAGTTTCTTTGGACCGAAAAATGTCAGGAAGCTTTTGATAGATTAAAAGCCATACTCAATAGTGCGCTGGTTCTCATAGCTCCAAATTTCAATCAGTCTTTTAAATTGTCTGTGGATGCAAGTGATGTTGGGGTTGGAGCAGTATTGATTCAAGAAGACAGAAATGATGTTGATCCCCCAGTGTGCTATTTCTCTAAGAAATTAAATAAGCATCAAAGAAATTACTCAACAATCGAGAAGGAATGTTTGGCTTTAATATTGGCATTACAGCATTTTGAAGTTTACATTAGCTCGGCTCCTTCTCCGGTTGTTGCGTATAGTGATCACAACACCCTCACTTTCATCGACAAGATGAAAAATAAAAATCAAAGATTATTAAGGTGGAGTTTGTTTTTGCAAGAGTATAATCTCAACATCAGGCACATCAAAGGAAAAGACAATTTGATTGCAGATGCACTTTCCCATGTAAAGAAATATTATTTCATATACACTTTATATAATTCATAAGAATTTTCTTATGTAATTTTGTTTACCTCATGTATAACTTACATATGGTAAAAAGAAAGCTTTATTATATAAATCTTTCTTTTTTCTTTATGGGGGGAAGTGTTACGTATATGTAATTAAATTGCTTGTGTGTTAGTTTTAAAATTCATTTTTATTTTATCTTTGTTTCATTACATTTTATTGTAATGATTATTTTCACGGGATTCAAAATTCTTTTTCATTGATTCGAAATTCTTCTAGTAATGTTGTTTATCTAAGACGTAAAATGTGTTACGTGAACAATATTTTTAGTTTACCTTGGTCCACAGTAGTGTAAGCGCTACGCGAAAACAATTGGCAATTGCTAAGGTCATTTTGTTTAGTCTGAATAAACAATGTTTTATTTTTAAATTTGTTTCAGAGTTAGAGCAGATAGGGTTTCTTCCTACGTGACAAATTGCATTTTTGCTATTGCGTTGTTCAAGTGTTAGGAGACCACGTAGTCTGTCTCACAAGAAGGGGATGATAATTCAGGTAGATATAATACTCTTCCTGAGCGCTTGTCAGTCAGTTGTATTTCTGAAACCTAGAAGGCCGGATAGGTATTTTATTGTTGAAACCAGATTGTTTTTGAAGTTCATTTGTTTTTGGAATTTAATAATTTATTCTCAAGAAAACTAAATGAGTGTACTGTTTTATAAATTCTGGGAGAAAGAAATTCAGTGGAAATTATTCTGGAATTATTCAGAAACATAAACTGTGATTCAATTGAGGAATTGTTGCTATTTGTACAAGGACCACATCTGATATCATCGCCTTCCATATTGGAATGTCGTCAAGATTCGAACCTGGATTCTAATAGAACTATTTAGTGATAGGACTTGTATTTTTCATTCTTAGGATTAAATTTTGGATTATATTCACAAACCGTAAGTCCTGTTTTCCAATTTTTACATTGTTTTCTAGGGAAATAAATTATTTTGTTAAAATATACAAAGCTTGTTGTCTTCACTCTTTTCTCTTGTTATTATTGTACAAGCCTTCATGTAACAACTGAATGTTACACTTCAGGGATTTATTAGTGTTTATATGTCTTCAGGTGCTTGTAATTGGCCTCAGTTCCAATGTAACATATTTCAAAATCCTGCAGAAATCCAATTTAAGTCATTTACTCTTGAAAATTGTATTCCCAATCATTTCTGTTTTTCCCAAAATGATGGACATGGGCCCAGTTCCGTATCACCCGAAATGATGGACTCGACCCAATTTGTTAGCACTCAAAATAATGGACTTGGGCCCAATTTCCTATCACCCACAATGATGAACTCGGGCCCAGTTCCCTATCACCCAAAATGATGGACTTGGTCGCGATTCCCTATCACCCAAAAGAATCCCTGCATTTAAAGATTAGCAGTGGACTCCTAAACATTCTAAACTAATTTGCTGCAGATATTAAAGTAGGCATTATACACAGCAGACTTTTTTTATTATAGTTACATATCTTTTTGCAGACAGAAATATCTGCTACTGCCACTCAAGGACCTGTGACTGCAAGTGGAAATGCTGTAAGAATAAGAATTCTTGCCAAACCAGGAGCCAAGCAAAACACCATTACAGGTTAAAATTTAAATTATTGAATGGCAGAGTCATTTGATGCACAAAATAATAGCATAATAATGGACACCTACTTGAATGGCATCCCTGCTTTTTACAGCCAGAATCCCTTGGCACCAATGAGTTTGTGTTCAGAATTACCCCTTATAGTTGGACAGTCCTCTGGTATGACCATCAGCTGACATATTAATGCAAAAAAGTCAAATTTACCCCTTACAAGTGGCAACATTGTTTCCAGCATGAATATAGAGGAACCAAACTTCAGTCCATACAAAAAGTTAAGTAATCTTGATATCCTTACTGTCATGTGATCCCCATGTCAGGTTTTGTCACTTTGGATAATTGCTTTCTGTTATTACTGCCAGTAACAGTCAAGTCAAGATTACAGTATATGACTGCTGAGATGTGTAATATTGATGAGCACAAGTTAACATAAAAATTTTGTGATAGCCTTTTTGGCTTCCCATAGATGTAAGGTTTTTCACTTTGATAATTAGTGGCTATTATTACTAACAATAATTATCTAGATTACAAAATCTAACAGATGCAGTTTACTGTATTGTTCAGTACAAATATGAATGACTGTAAAAATGGTATGATAGCCTTTTGGCTTCTCCCATGTAGAGACAAATATGTAACTCAGCAGGGTACCAGACTATAACCATTAAATTACATGACAAGATCACTTCCTCTATAAACACAGGGCATTTTGTTTAAATGCTGACAGTTGTTTTTCAAACCTGTCCTAATGACCATCTGAGTTCAACAGTCACCTGGTTACTGTGGCCATTCTAATTTTCCCCGGGCAAATTTCCTATATAAATTTCATGTAATCAGCAGTCACCTGTCTTCCACTGGCTGCGGTCATGTGTTTCTTAACCAAGCAGTGGTTTCACCCTTACTATCATGGTTACTAGAGTGTATCAGCAGTGACTGCTACAAGTGTGCAAATTGTTATCTGTATCTATATTTTATGTAACTTTGGTAAATAAGTTTATCTATTCATGAATTCTTATTCATGGCTATAATGTGTACAGAATATCTTTAGTTCAGTTCAGGCTGGACTACATGATTTGAATATAGTGTTACATAAGATTTATAAATAGATGTTTACTTAAAATGTTGACAATTGGTTATAATAATTTTAATAATAAGACTTAAATTGGTGCCTAGGGCATAGTTTCTCAGTGACTGATGGGATATTGAAGTTTCAAGAAGAATTCTGTGGATTCCCATTGGTTGCGTGAGCTCATGTGAATGTACTTTGTTTGTCATAAATCAATAGTATATGTTGTCACATGGGGTCTATTGCAAATTACAGTCACGATATACAGCTTATATAAGGAGAAAATGAAGCATTCAGTTTTATTCCAATTTTTGGAGTCATTCACACTTTTTGTGTTCCTGCAGATGTGTTTTATGTTGTACTTAGATATTTTTCGAGAGGAAAAACATTTGTTTGGACTTTTCAGTGGCACTGTGATAGAAAGTGCTCATTATTTGGACTATAACATTATTCTGGAACTGTTATAAAATATTCAGAAGAATTCTGGATAACGCCATCTTGACAATGTCACGGTTCTTGGAGGACCAGTACATTTCTGGTATTGAAAAACATAGGGATTTTTCATTCATTTAAGACTTTCAGAGACCTTTATATGGACTAGCTTAGATTCACATCATTATACTGTAAGTTCCTCACATGTTATTCATTTATCACTTAAACGATAAAATTGTTAAGTTTTACAAAACTTGTTGGTTTTGCTTCTTTTCTGTTACTTAAGCTTGTGATCATAGAGTCTTAACAAAATTAAACTTATTTTGTGTGATGGGCAAGGCATGGTATATAAAAATGTATATTGCCTGATTTGATGTTTAAACGTTTCATATTTCAGTTGTACTTAAAATAATCCTGTGAAACATAAGCAGATTCATCAATGTCAGCTTGGTTTAGTCATGTGATACAAAACCATCATTGTCACATGCTCATTTCTTGATGAATCTAACTTTCTCGAAGCTGCTGCGACAGTGACAGGTTTTAGGTCGTTGTTCTCAGAATAATATATTGAAAATTATGTTTCCTTTCGTTCTTTTACAAACATTATGTGACTTTAATATTTTTTTACAACTTTGGAAAGGGCATTTATTGTTGATATCATGAGACTATTTGACCTCTGATGTCATTGATATGTAGGTTGCAAGATTTGTGTAGTCATGTGACTAGAAATGCAACTGGGTATATTAGATCAGATTTCATCAGTGCTGTAGTTTAATATCATCTGTCTGTGGAGCAAATACATAACTATTATAACACTTGAAATTTATCAGAAAATAATTCATTTTCCTACCGATTTCATGCAGCTATGACTTGACGTAAGTTTACTAGGCCCACTGGTAAGTGGCTACCCTATGCTGCCATGACATGGTGGCAGCAAATTCTAACTTTTCTATAGGCAATTGACTCTGACCCTACACCCCAACATAAATGTTGAAATATCAAAAATGTAATTGGAAGGGTCAGAGGAAACTTAGACTGATGGTGTAGGTGCTATTAACAATAGTCCCAGGAAGCTTCTTATCATTATCTATTCATCAAAGGTCACAAATAAAAGCCAGGTGTCTTTTGATCTCGCCGAGTTTGAGCAACTGCATAACCATCATTTGTTTTGAGTGTGAACACATGTTTTCATGCATAATTATATCAACTGTCCTGACAAAATGTCCCTTGTGTGTTTCACAGTTAAGGTAAACTGTCAATCATTAATTTTATTTACGCGCCATTTCTACTGATAATGAGATAAACATGTGTGCGTGTGTGTGAGTTAGAGAGAGAGATGTTTGAGGGCATTTTCAATAGCTCAAGGGCCATACCACCTTTGTTATCTCTCATGATACCTTGTGATGCCAATCATTTTGCAGGCCACAGGATACGGCTTGGCAGGCTGCATGCGGCCTGCAGGCTGTGTGTTTGAGACCCATGGAATAGAGTATCCTTGTGTGGAACTTATTTTATTAAATTTTGTTATTTTTCTTTTTGCTAAATAACTAAGCTAAATACATCTTGGTAGCATACTAATGCTAATAATAATACGTGTAAAATAATAATAATGATAATACTACCAACAATAATGCTAATGCTATTTGGTTCATAATAAATAAATTTGTCATTAACCAAGGTTGATAGCTGAACCTGCCTTCAGAAGTCATCTGTCTACAAAGGCCACTTTCGCCTTTTGCTGTAGTCAGGTTTGATTGTAATTGGCAAGTTAGGAATAAGTTTTTGTAAAGAGTTCAACATATCATCAAGGAAAAGGAAATTTGTCAGTTTAAAAGCAAAGGTGGAGGTAATTTGACTCAATAGAAAGGGGGATTGCAAGGATCCTTGTGTAAAATTTCATGTCAGAAAGATAAACAATGTCATAAAAGATGAGGAGAATATTCTACAGAGAAATGGGTAGATGGAACAGAGAGGGAAGGATTGTTAGAGCCAGGAGGTGCTTGTACCCAGATATAAACGACAATGTTTTTGAATGATTTTGCACTGCATATGTGGAGAATACTCCACCTACAGGTTGAATCATTCAAGAAAAGGCATCAGTATTTACACAGTTGTAAGAACATATTGATGATTATTCATAATATTGTTTTTAAAATGACATTAGTACAGTACAGCTCATACAATTTTTGTATTCCCCATGCTTCATGGTGGAGGTGGAGAAAGAGAGGAGTGGATTAAGAAAAACAATCTCCACCAGCTCTCTGCATGTCCTGAGAATTGCCAAGGCTTTTCACCGAGAAAAGTTTTGCACACCAAACTTTATCAAAAGTATCTGAGTGTCTTTTCATCCAGATTAGTCTGGTAAAATAGGGAATACAGGACCAACTGGGTTAGTATAGGAATGCAACTGAATTTAATTTCAGTAGTTCACACTTGAGTACTTTATTCCAATGGAGACATTCATACCACATTTGGTAACTTTCTAGGCTCTTTGATGAGAAACATTTAACGCCCATAACAGTTAAACTTGTCGTTCCACCATCCAATAGCATAGAAAAGAGGATATTGCACAAAACAAAGACCTGTTTGATTTTCTATTCATTTGGATTTCACCTGGCTAATGGCATTGGACCCTTGCCCAAGTGGACTCTTTACGGGGATTAACCTGGCTGAGCAAGACACCAATTGAACTGCTCATAAGAGCTTAATTAGTTCACTTATCATACAAGTCCTGCTTACATTTCATACAAGTCCTGCTTACATCACTATTTTGGCAGTCAGCATGCAAACTCAGCAATACATTTCTTGGTGGACCCATCCGCTTACAGTTCCAGCATGATGGATCAATATTGCTCATACAAGACCTGCTTCCTCATTTGCATGAGCAATGGCAGGTGGACTCGGCAAAATGCATGCCTTATTAGTGGACCTGATTTACATGTACTTCTGATTTGACAGGTCAGTTTCACTCATGACAGTACCCTCTTTTATTGCCCAGAACAGGCTCCCATCCATAGTTAATCAGACTTTTGTGATGCAGTCACTGTCGACTCCGGACACTTCAGCTCAAGACCACTTACAAGATCCAGCTTTGAAGTGGTATCTTAAAACAACAGAGCCATTGTGCATCAAGATCATTCTTATTTTTACCTCTCAAACAGTAACAGGAAGATATATCAGCATTGACCTTTTCATCCTGGATTAAGTGGGTTATTCGCTCTACATAATGAAAAATAACTCCAGCTTAATTTGTTTTGCATTTTGGCTCACGAGGTCAGAGCAGTTGCCACAAGCATAGCCTTTGACCGGAACTGCTCTCTAACTGATATTATCCAAGCCATGGGATGGAGATTGGAGTCCATATCCTCCAGTTTGTACCTCAGAGATCTTTCATCCCAAAGGGCTTAAACTTAATCTGGTGGGACCTTAGCTGCGACGCAACAGGTCACCTTCAAAGTCATTCAACAGCTTCATAAGACAAGGCTTCACAACTTCCACTGGATTTGCAGGAGGGAAAATTTTCCCTTTTAGAAGCAGCTCCCTGATAGATGGAGCCTTCTCCAATCAGGTTGCCTAGATGCTGTCTCACATACCTTAGAGAACCAGAAATGGCATCTCCGGGGTAAGGGGATGTACCTCTCTCCACCTCTTACCTATTATCCTAAGGTATTATGATTTGGTGACGTATTTCAAGAAGAGTGTGTGTGTGAGTGAGATTTGGACTTTTAACGTAGCTTTAACAATTTTTTAGTCATATCACTACAATGCTGTCTGCAGTGTGACAGTTTATAGTGATGTCTAGCACTGGGGACAATAAACAGTGTACCAGGGGAAAAGTGAAAAGTGTTTATTTTATTGAATGAGCTTATTGTTGACACATTCTGTATAACCTCAGGCTATTCCAATGTTTGATTCTCGTAAAAGAAAAATCGGTGATAAAAAATAGAATTTGTGAACTAATCAATACAGCTGATATCAAATTTATTCATTCATCTGTTTATTGTCTTCAATTCCTTGTGTTTGTCAGATCGCATAAGTGGAGATTATTTGTTAAAATGGGAGAGAGAGCTTGAAATAAGTTTAGTTGATTAAAATGGACATTGGTCTGTCTCCAAACTACTTACAAAGATGTAATTCATTCTTTTGTTAGTAATAATGAGACCTACAGCACTCAATCATTCAGCTCCCTTTCTGTAGAACTACCTTGTATCATTCCTGCCTTTTACAATTCAACAGTGGAATGCATTACCAAAAGAAATTTTAAGTAACCCATCTATGTAAAATTTCAAAACTTACCTGAACTGGAAAAAACATATTGCCCATATGTATTCTAACACTGCTGGTTGTGTATTCCAAGTCCAGCATACTCCATGGGAAACCAAATGTATTAGTTTAGATAACCATTTATTGTTAAATCGTGTTTCCAACAGTAGGTACTGTATATGCAGATATATTGAAACAGCTGAACCCTTTCTATCAGAATGTCAACAATATGTGCTTTTCACTTTACCATTTTGACTTACAGTTAAGACATTCTTATTGGGCAATTCTTTGTACTCTGATGAAGTTAATGCATATGTAATTATGGCTGTGAAAACCTTCCTACAATCATGATAAAGTATTTCAATTTAATATATAGATCACAACCAGTGTACCAGTGAGTGTCTGAACTTCACAATATTAGATGTGGATGGTGACGAGATAATATCGGTTGCTGATGAATATGTTATGGTTGTGTATACCAAACAACGGCTAAATTGTTTTGTCCATATACTGTCTTATTTTTTGTCCATTTGTTGTATGTAAATACTGTACATCAGTTATATACCCATATATCTGTATCACCATGTAAACTTGAGCATCAGATGAAACTAAAGTTTTTTCCATTCATTTTCCGATTGCATACTATGCATAGTGCAGAAAAATGAGATGATCCTGCTCAGAAGCATTTCTGGTTCATTAACTGTTTTTATTAAAGTTCCTTTCTCTCAGGGTGGCTTGGGTGGCTGAGTGGTCTAAAGCACTTGCCTTTACTGATCACTGCCATCTCACCTCGATCCACTCAGCCTATCTGAAAAAAATCTTGGCAGTATCTTTCTGTGGGTTGATGGTTCTTCATGAGGTTTTCCCAGGTTCTTCTTCCACCAGTTATACTGACCGCCATATATAACCCATCATATGTGGAAAAAGTGCATTACGCCCACAACAACATCTCTCTCTCTCTCCCTCTCTCTCTCTCTCTCTCTCTCTCTCTCTTTTTATATATATCATATGTGCCCAACCTGAAAGCTGGAAAAGTTTGTAAGTAGTAAGAAAATGCATACCATACTAAACATTACAGCATCATAGAGGAAAAAGAATGAAAATGATCTACTAATTTTTAATGATAATAAAAATTTAGGAGGATAAAAATGGAGCCAATAACAGGGTACATATAGAGACAATACATCATGCAGAAGAGCTTAAATGTTTGGAAATTAAAGTCTCTGAACATCTTAGATTTGATAGTTTTCTACATTATTATTCATTTCTGCAATAAGTTTCGTTCAGATCAATTACAGACAATTTTCAAACTTCCATTGTTAATTGCAGGACCATAATTGGGGCTTATAAATACAATTCACTATGTCGGATGGCTTTGTGTACCGCCTTGTTATGTGTATTTAATTTGCATTTTTTATTCATTATATGCTACGGATAATTGTACTTGACCTTGTCCAAAATCAAGTTCATTTTCTACCTGACCTGAATTATTGATTTTGGTTTTGTAAACAACATAATTTATCTCAATCTGAGCCCAGAACATTGGAAATTCCCCATGAAATGTCTGGTCTACCCATTGATTACCACATTTTATATTATATTTTTAGTAACAGACTTTTTAATTATAACTAAGATTCTATCTTGTAAACATTTGGAACCTGCCAGAATGAAATTTTCCATTAGGTAATAGTTAAAAAAACAAAAATGCTCATTGTGATCTGAGGTCAAGTAGAGGACTATATAATTTTGTTTATCTAGAAATTATCCATTCATGCTGTAAGATCTGAGCAGAATCAGTTGCATTATTGTTGTGTACAGTATTTACTTTGGATTGGAATTTATCTATTCAAATTATTTAATTCAAGTTATTTTTCTTTAGAAATACAATGTCCTCAAAAATAACATTCTTAGAAATGGAGACTTGGATTCATAGTAAAATTTCAAATAAGTATATATTCTTGGATTCTGTTATTGTGATCCAACAAAAGACTGTTGACACATCAACACAACATGGGCCACCACAAGTACATCAACACTTCCAGTGCTGGATTTATTTGAAATACCACTAAAGTTTATTTAGAATTTTAATCATCAGGACTTGTGTTAGAAATTCTAGGATCATTTTGGATTTATTTTGCAATACCCTATGTTCTTTTTCCATTTTTCACCTTGTATTCTTGTGAAATAGATTATTTGTTGAATTCTACAGAGCTTGTTGCTTCTCTCTCTTTTCTACTACTTATTTTAAGACCATAGAATTGTAATAGCCTTGATTTCTTCTAGAACATCTGCTTATGTCAAATCTATATTAGGTTGAGACCATTTATTTTTCTATGGGGGTTGGTGGTGGTTAAATTCTTGAAGATAATTGTCTTGCTCTGTTTCCTTATTTTACTTGAAGCAAATTTATCTTGTCATGAAAGAAAAATAGTATCGCCATCAGAAAGAACATTCTAGCCCCATAAATTAAATATCCAGTCCCTTACAGTACACATGCCGACAGAAATTAACTAGTTCAAAGTTGTGTATATTTAGCCTCATGACTGCAGCATTACTGATTAAGGACTAAGCATGTGGTTTGCATTTCATTGTAAATTCAGTCAGTGGGGGGTATGTCTTAAAAACAGAAGTTGTTGTCATGCAGAATTTAACTGTCCATATCTCAGAGGATTACTTTTCCTTTGTAACAAAAGGATAAATTTATGCTGTTCAAGACAAGCTCAACAAGGTGTTCCTCTCTTCAAGTCAGAGCGTAAGTTTGTTCAGGTTTCATCAAATAAAGTAAACGCGGAAAATTATTTCAAAAAAAGTTGATAACTTTGTATAAATATTGAAAATACAAGACTTCTGAAATTATCCTTTTAATATATATATATATATATATATATATATATATATATATATATATATATATGATTGAAATAAAAATGACTAATTCTTCAAATAGTATTTGATTGTAAATCACTCTTGACATCTCAGTCTTTCAATGGGTGGTCTTCATCCATTGGCTGGTGAAATGTCATTCAGTAATATTGACCTACCCCACCATGGTGGAGTTGCTAACATCATGCCTGCCAATTTGTAGGTATTTATCCCTCAACCACAGAGCATTATTGCGAAGTGAAAGTGATGGGGATTAAATCACCCACTACAATGTGTGGGGATTTGAAAAATCATGTGAGCTGTACTGTAACAGTCTGTATCATATTGATTCCATGACATGCATGTGATTTTGAAATGAAAACATTAAATGTTTCAGAGCTGTTTGTGACTTTGTTAATATGTAATTACTATTTATGTATGTGATTCCAATCAAGAGATGCCATCCCTCTAATAAATCTGCTTTCCTGCTGCAGAAGAGGTGGCATTAAAATAAGAGGGGGGCCACTGCATTAGCACACTTTAACCTATGACGTTGAAAGTTTTTGACCCTGAAGCACAAGGCCAAATCCAAAATATTTTCTGAAGCATAACATTAAATAATATTAGCGTCACAGAATTGTCAAGATTTTTGTCTAATCTCAGTATTAATAGTAGTTTTGCATTTCTTTTATGTAAATTATCTTTCTTGGTCTTTTGGCAGTGAAAAAGTTTACAGGGACATAACTCCAATTTTAATCCTAAGTACACATAATTAATAATACATGCCAACCATTTTGCTTTTGGCGTAATCATTATGCTTTTTTTCAGCAAATTTTGTTTTCCGCTAGACTGCATATGGATTAAGCTTTTTTACTACATCAAAAAATAAAATTTAAAAAAAGCAATAAAATGTTGTTTTTGTCATTTTATTATCATCTCTTTAATTCCACTCATATAAATTTGAAAATATTCTGAAAAAGGTGACTGCTGCATAAGAATAGCTTAAAGAGTACTTTCCTTATATGCAATTTATAGTAACTGTATATGACCCCTTTTCAAGAAAACAGACAGGTTTCTTCAATAAAAGTGCACTTTGCCTAACAGATTCATTTTATTGATAAGCTAGGTAGTGAACCAGTCTATATGTTTAAAGAAAATGGTGCCCGAAATGTTAAGTGAAACGCTCAGTGGTGTGAGTTGTGGATGTTATATGATGGAAAATGTTAGAGCAGATGGATCTTTTCAAACTTAGAACATGTCAGATCAGTAAACATGACAAATCAACACTGCTTTACAAACTTGAAAAGAAGAATATGAAGAGTAATGTAATACAGCACTCTGAGCACCTAACCATGATCATTGCAGAATTTCTGTTCATTTATTCAGCGAAAGTTACACATGTAGACTAGTTGAAGTGAGTGCTGATTATAAATAATTTTTCAAAATATTTTGTGTTTGTATTCTGGTTCTAATCCATATGGATTTTGCCCTTTGTGACAAGAATTATGACCAGCTGCTTAACCAAGTTAGTTGTAAAAATGTATCTTTTTCATACGTGCTGTAATTCTGACATGTAATATATAGATTACACTTTTTACGCCTAAATTATGCTTTTTTGGCCACTTAGAATAGCAATTATTACGCTTATACCTCTCTCTGGGGGTTGGCATGTAAGGATTATACTTAGAGTGGTTACCTCCCTTGTTATTGTTTTACAGTTTTCTTGCATTATGTTAGTACAAAATGCTCATAAAAGGTAATTGATTAAATATTTTGTACCATAATATTTTATTCAGTTTTATGTTAAAAGAAAACGAGGAGACAAGACTAGTATATTTAAAATTCAGACTACATATTGTAAGAGGAATATTGGTATTTTACCATAAAAAAATAAGATAATTATCAGTATTTCAGTTTACTGTGGTTTCACTATTTTTTGTGGTCACCACTTTTACTGGATTTCATGGTTGCTCCAAACCATAAAGTTAACCCCAACCCAAAGTAAGCTTCATGTGATGCATCCTCCCCCCGTTGTCTGATACATTCCTGGTGATAAGCAGTTCTTAGCTATTTCATAATTTAACTTAATAACTGTAATAATATAATATCTTTTGCAATTGTTTGTTTTATTGTTGTCCATTTTGACAAAATAGTTATGAAGCAGTTTATATTGTTTCTGTGCACATATTCAGGTATGTATGAGTTGTCAAGTATATGTCTTTTTAAATCAATATATGCTTAGTAAAGGTAGAGAGAAAAGAGAAGCTACTAGTATTACTGAAAATTAAAGATAAAATAATGAAATGATGTATGAAAATTAGATTGAATACTTATTTACATCAATCAATCAATCATTCAAGTTTTAAAAATACTTGTATGACAAAATTGGATTTACTTTATTCTCGTCAAGTTGTGAAGGAATAATCTACATAAAATGTAGATTGAATGCAGATATGTACACTTGTAATCTTCAGGTAGCAAATCTTTCATGTTAGAATTTAAATCCTTCTGAAAACATGTCATATTTTATCCACACATTATTTAATCCAAATGACCAATTAACTCAGAGATACTAAAATTACTCATTTAAGTACAAGTTTTAATTAAACAGTATGTATGTAATACATTAATTTCAGCACAGTACTCAAGCTCACACTTCGCTGATTTTTGGACAAAACCACTGAACCAACAGCGTGTCAGTCAAGTCTCCTGATACTCATGTTGAGCCCATGTTAGTGGAAAGGGAGACATAGCAATCATTTTTCTGGTGGCATCCACAGTTTGTTATTGTTTTGTTCAAGTCACTTTTCTGGTGCCAGTGGCATCCACAGTTTGTTACTGTTTTGTTAAAGTCATTTTTCCGGTGCCAGTGGTATCCACAGTTTGTTACTGTTTTGTTCAAGTTTTTCATTAGCATATTTCCAGAACATCTTCATAAAGTCTCACCATCCTTGGCATGAATCATCATGAAGACAATTCATTCTGTAACATGCTTCTTTTCCCCTTTCACTTGGGATCAAGGTCTCATTCACAGAACATTTGCATGAAGATTTTTTTCATTTGATTTCATTTTCTAAACCTGCTTATGGATTTAGTTAATTATTTGGGATGAATCATTAGAATGTTAAGACATTTCATTCTCGCTGACTCACTAAAGTTGGCTTGGGGTTAAGATCACAGTCATAGAAAATTTGTAATTAGGTTTTGGTTTAAGGTTTTTCAATTGCTTATATTCCAAAAAACCACAATGGATTGTTCTGGTACTCAGGATTAATCAAAATGAATCTTTGTTGAGGATCACCCCAAGGACAGGGGCAAGGGCCTATAGATTTTTCTTTTTATGCATAGTATTATGTAAATGTTGTAGGGTGAGGGGAGTCAGTAGTTTGCAAACCATGGAGCAAAGTTTCATAAGAAGATTGGAAGGGGTAGCATAAGAACAGATCCTAGTGTCAGTTGCATGTGTAAAACATTTTCATGCCCACTTAGAGCATATGTGGCCATATGGTGAGAATCTCAATAGTTTCAAGTTATGACTCGGGGTGGGTGGGGGGTGGGCTATCATATATACTCGCATATAAGCCGAAGAATTTAGGAAAAAAATAAAGCCTTGAAGAAGGGGGGTCGGCTTATCTGCGGGTCATGCAATTTTTCCGATTTTTACCTAGTCAAGTTGGGGGGGGATCGGCTTATACGCGAACAGGCTTATACACGAGTATATACGGTAAGTCCCTGGGTGACAGGATAAGCCTGGGAGTTAGTGTCAATTCCTTATATACAAATTTTTGTTCAAGTTTATTTGTGGCTATATGGTGAGGATCTCAATAGGCTCTCTGTTGTGACCCAGTGGCTGTTTTTTGGTGTAGGGAAAGATCCTAGGTTGAGATTGATGGGTCCCAGTCTGGTATATATTGACTAGGGGTGAAATGATACACCTGTGCTGCGTATTGATACGATTCACGATACGCAGCCTGTGATACGATACATATCGATACACATATGAACTTGATGGTCTTTCCATCTTTGCAAGGTAGGTGGCGCCCTTTCATGTATGTTGTCATTCTGGTTCTATTCCCATTATGCAGACTACAGATAAACATATAGTTGTCATATATTTATATGCAATTATCATTTATGGGAAAATAACAACAATACTTTCAAACAGACCACCTGTTGGCTGCAGTGAGTTTTGTCCAATGTTTAAGGCCATTTAATGGTGGCTGCATTTAACTCCCTTTGTTTTGTACAACATTAATGATTTGAAAACATCTAATTACCAGTTTCGTGTCTCAGTTACATGTGGAGGACATTCCAATGTTATCTTCAAAACAGAAGAAATAATGCAAATTCCTCGTGTAAAGAAAATCTCATTTAGAACACATTGGGGCATGGGAATAAGGTTGAATACCAACAAAATTTATCACATTTTACTTCCTGCAGATGCAAAAGACTGCTGCAGCCACAGGTACTTGTATAAGTTAGTGAAGAAGGAAAACTGTTGACTTCACTCAGTCCTATTCTACAATTTTTTAACTTACACAAGGTGATAAGCTTAAGCAGTTTAAAATCTGCACCATAGCTCATTTTATGTTAATTTCATTTATTCCATCAGAACCTTCATTCACTGGTTAAATATCTCTGCATAAAAAAGAGAAATTCCATATTTGTTCCCCATGTACAATTTAAGGAGAGATGATGACAGGATTTTATCTTAAGGGAGACTTCCCTCTTTATCAAAGAAAAAAGGAAGAGGAGGAAGAAACAGTCATATGTCGATATTTCTCTAAACTTCAATATATGTCTCTCTTTCTCCCTGCTCCACTTTCTTAGAGCTATTGTGAAATCGATATCTTTGACAGATGTCATCTCTAGTTGTTTAAGCATTAATCTGTTAATTATTTCTGAGCATACTCTGCTCCTTTTCTTTGTATCAATATTGTTATGTGCTTCAGCAGCAGAGAGGGTGAACCCTACAACTTTGTAGAGACCTTATTTTTGAAAATTAAGGGTTCCTACGAGGGTTTTAAAAAAACATTTTTGCCTTAATAATGAAAACTTCTTTAATTGACCAGATTTTTTCACAATCTGGTCACATACGTATGTCATTCACCCTCTCTGCTGCTATAAATTAAACAGCCATATAGATATTATCAATAATGAGTACTGGAGAACCACACTCAGCTAAATTAGCTCGAGAGCGACTAGAGGCAATTAAAAAATATTTACCTGTTCGTGATTCTGTTAAGCAACAACTACAATCGCGTCAGGAATCTCAAGTTGAATTTGAGGAGGATACAAAAAAATTATTTAAACCTGTCACTGAGACCACTAAAGGTATTCAACCTGTGTTAGAGAAAACCGCTGAAGCAGCTGGAAAAATAGCAGAAAGAACTGAAAAAATAGCAAGAAGAACAAAAAAGACAAAAGAAATTTTACGTGAACTTCCAGCTGAAATAGCTGCTGCGATGCCAGTCCCGGAAATACTTGAAGGTGCTGAAGCAGAAGATGATGAAGCAGAAGGTGCTGAAGCACTAGCCCCTGAACCAAAATCAGCAGTTAAATTGATAGATAAATTTAATGAAGAAACTGTTAAGGTAATTAATAAACTTAACATACAACAATTAGCTAAATTTGCTTTTGATAGTTTTAGTCAAAGAGGTAAATTAATGAAATCTGAATATGATAAAGATATTAAAAACCGTGATCAATGGCGAAAATCATTATATCGCATACGTATGAATGTTGAACAAGCTAGAGCTGATGATCCACTATATCAGGATTATGTTAGTGAAATTAATAAATTAATCAAATCAGAAAAGGAGAAAAAACAAAGTAAAAAACCTTCAAAACAAACAGCACCAAAACCATTTGAGCAATCACTTCGTGATTATCCAGTATCACCAAAAATACCACAACAAAAACAAGAGTTACAACGAAAAGCACCACCGGAACCAAGAGAAGAGGAAGAAGAGGAATTTGAAGACGCTCAAGGCACAACTGGAAGTGGTTTAGGAAGTGGCCTTATTACTTGTCCCAATAATGTTCTTGCTGATGTTGATCGACTAGAAATTCTCATCGGAGGAAAACGAGCTGGTAATAATTCCCCAGAAATCATTAATGAAGCAGCTGATATTTGTAAACGATTATTTACAGGCGGCATCATGGATATTAATGTGTATCGATCCCTTATTAATGAAATCGCCGACGATTATTACAGTGATTAGATACAATTAGTGATAAAAACAGTTAATAATAAAATGACCGTGCATGGTACTCAACGTGGACCTACCATGGTCAGGGTAATAAACTCGATTACCAGTATACAAAACGACCTACGGAGATGGACTAGGTGATGTTGTTCAGGGTCTGTTTAGAAGAATAGCCCCAAAAGCAATACCGACTGCAAAGCAGCTAGGAATGAAAGCTATTGATGTTGTTCGTGAAAAAGGTATAGGCGCTGTTGGTAATCTCGCTAGCAAAGCATTTTCAGCAATTAAAGATAGACTATCACGATTAATACGCAGACCGACCCGACCTGTGAAATTACCTAGCACTGAAGTGATGCCCGCAAATGTAAGTAAAATAATAAATCAAGCAGCTAATCAAAAACTAGCGGAGTTAGCTGATATCCCGATGCCGGAAAAGGAAAAAAATATAACCGCTAGTCTGATAGCAGGAAGTGGTCTTCGAGTTAGACGAAGACGATAATAATAAAGATGTTTAAGCGCGTATCTGACCCCGCGTTTGACATGGACGCACCAGTTCTCAAAGATGAGTCTGTGCGCGATTATCAGTATTATTCTTACGACGCACGAATTCCAAGATCAGCGTGGACGAATCGAACTACAGGTTCAGGATACAAGTAGGTATTTCTTACCCGCTGAGGCATTTATTGAAGTAGAAGGTGAAATTATAAAGACAGATAATACCGAGTACGCCGCTGATGTTAGAACTGGTTTTGTTAATAATGGTATTATGGCGTTATTTGATAGCGCAACGTACATGATTGATGGTAAAAATATTGAATCAATTCAGAAAGACGTCGACATTGCCACGACGATATTGGGTCTTGCAAGATACAGCGACGATTACTCAAGATCAGCTGGTCCATCAATGATGTTCTCAAAAGATACTTCTGACCACCCTGACAGTAGAAATCAGGTTTTTCGACAACCCAATAATCGAGCTGTTCCTCCTGTTGCTGCTGCTGTTGAAGATCTACCTTTTCCAAATCCAGATTTCAACTTAGGATTTGCATCACGTAAATCAATGTTGAAAGGTAATAGGAAATCATTTTCTTGTGTGATTCCACTGTCACATATCTTTGGATTCTATAGAAATGTTAGAAAAGTCATTTTGGAGCCAAACATACGGTTGTACTTGTGCGAAAAGGAGATGATAATGATGCAATGTGGCACGTTATGGGAGAGGGCGCTGATGCTAATGCTATAGATGCTGCAACCAGAGCACTTCATGGCAAAGTTATACTAACAAAACTTTCCCTGTGGATGCCAGTGATGACTCCAACAATATCTGAAGAAGACCGGTTACTATCTTTTATGAGTCAAGGTGGTAAATCAACGTTATCATGGTTAACGATGACCACAGATGCTATCCAGAGTAATATTAATGGTTTATTTACGTGGCAAATAGCATCACAGCAAGGTGTTTCTGCACCACGACACATATTTATTGCGCTTCAAAATAATGCACGAGTAAATAATCAAACACAAAGTATAATGATATTTGACCAACTCGGTGTTTCTGAGATTTCAGTAAGGATAAATGGACATCAAGAACCATCCGAGGATATTTTGTTAAATTTCGATCGAAATCATGTAGCACGTGCATATCATCGTCTTATGTCGTTCATGGGACGTGATCAAAATATTGATACTGGTTTACAAATATCGCAACTAGATTTTACATCGCTGTATCCGATTTATTACTTTTCACTAGAACATTTAGATTTAACCAGACAGTCTGTTGTAGATATTCATTTTCGAGCTCGTGTGATTCGAGGAGTTATTGCTAATTACAGAGCAATAGCCGTTATACTCAGCGGTAAATCGATGTTACTCGAAGGTGTTGGTGGACGAATGAGAGTTATTGATGCTCCAGTAGAAAACATGTAATTAGATCGTTCATAATATTAATAATGTCATATCATCACGTTAGTGTGAGCCTGACTCCTGGTCAGATTAAAAGGCTGCAATCAGCATCAAAAATTAATTGTGGAATAAAAATATCGCTAAAGCGAGAACAGATGACCGGTGCAAATAAACTATCGTTGACCGAGCGTCAGTTCAAAAACTTCAACGATGCTAAAAAATCAAATAAAGGCGTTAAACTTAATCTTTCTGCGGGCGCCATCAAAGACATCGTTAAGACGGGTGGTATATTTCCACTTCTTGCAGCAATACCAGCATTAATAGCCGCTGCAGCCCCAGCTGTTGCAAAAGCAGCTGCATTAGGTGCCGTTGGAACCGCTGCTGAAATGGCATTAAAGAAAGCAACCGGACAGGGAATTATGCACGCAGAAAATTTAAAAAAAAGATCACGACAAAAGCAACACGGAAGACGTCTAAGAGCACCAAACGTACCACAGCCGGGCCGTCTAAGATTATCAGGCCCAGCATACGGTCGGGGTCTAAGATTGCCAGGGACTCCACATTCGTGGTACGGAAAAGGCCTAAGATTACCAGGGACAGTTTACTAATATCACCTATGTCCAATTTTGATTTACTCGATGCTGCTAAAAAATTAAAAATAAAAAATTTCAGAGGTGTTTTTATGCGTGATCAATTACCGAAACAACCAAACAATCTTGAAACCGGTATTATTAATCTTGACAAAAACTCTGGCCCAGG